>CAXAKX010000055.1:0-62006 GCA_963969525.1 Ontholestes murinus | reverse complement strand
AATAAATGAACTGACATTTTAATTGTCAAACATAACTTAAATGTGCATTAAAAATGTCAGTTCATTTATTTGCAACATGTAAGAATCGACCTACGTTTTTTATTCCAACGCCACCCGGGACTGCAATAATTGTTGGACACCCGTTATATATATATATATATATATATATATATATATATATATTAAACAATTTATTTGGAGATTTTAGAGAAACGATAATGTTGTGTTTTCCGAGGAGTTTTTGATTGTATTGCTAATTTTACCAAAAAATATCAATAATTTAAATATTTGGGGGACTTTCATATTATCGGCATATAAATATTTTTTAGCTGAGTTTAGTTCTTGTTTCTTAATAAGATTATCTATAATGTTATCTTGGTAGCCGTTATTAACTGCTAGTGATTTAATTATTTTTCTCTACGACTATTAAATAATACACTCATTCTTGTTGTATATTAAATTGAATAATAGCATAAATTCTTCACACCGTGAATTCCTACAAAGAAATCACTCTAGATTGGCCAATCACATCCTTTGATTTTTAAGAATTCACGCTAATATGAAAAAATCACATTGCTTTGAATGTGAAAAATCGAGAGTATCTTAGCAACCTCCTAACAAGTCGCCATTTGAAACGTCAAATACACCAGTTATTTATAACGTCTAGTACACTCATTATTTATTGCTGTTGTATCGCATAATTGTTATTAATATAATATTTACAATGGACGTTAATAGTGATAGTGATAATGAACTAACATGTATGCCTCCCGATATTCAAGAAATTTCACAAGCATCTACAATGAATTTACTGCCGGTAAAGTCCAGAAAGCAGTATACTCAAGTTTATACAAAATTTATGGAATGGAGACAATCCAATAATGTAAGTTCCTTTTCGGAAAACATTCTCCTAGCATATTTCACAAAACTTTCCAAAAAATACAAATCGTCATCTTTATGGAAAATATACTCCATGTTAAGAAGTACATTAAATGTTTACAATGAAATTAACATTGAAATTATCCAAAATTGCGGGCTTTCCTTAAACGAAAAGGAGAAGGATTTCAGGCGAAGAAATCGAAAATATTTAGTGCAGAAACTTAAAAGTATTAAAGTTTTTATTTTATTAGATTGCATTAATCGTAGGAATAATGGGAGCTTGCCTTAATAATGAAATGCACTCAATGAAAATGGAAGACATTCAAGACCTTAATTCAGCTCTTTTAATAACCATACCTTACACTAAGACAAATATTGTTAGAAAATTTACTGTTACAGGTAAATTTTATGAAATATGCAAAAAGTATATTGCACTACGCCCAGCGAATAATAATAACTCCTTCATTTTTCTTAAACTACCAACATGGAAAATGCACTATTCAAAAAATTGGAACTAACAAATTTGCATCAATGGACAGACAAATAGCAACCTACTTAAATTTACCGAATGCAAATCTGTACATCGGACATAGCTTTCGTAGATCTTCTGCAACCTTATTGGTTGATGCAGGAGGAGATATTACAACTCTCAAACGACATGGAGGCTAGAAGAGTACCTCCGTAGCTGAAGGCTACGTGGATGATTCTATGACAAATAGAATGAACACGGCCAATAAAATACTTCAGTCGGTAGAACAAAGACTAGAATCGCACAAAATATACAACACACAGCACAGACTAGCACTTTAAATGAGGCGAGTTTTGATCAAGATTCAACACCGACTGTATTAAATATCAGTAATTGTAGCAACTTTATTATTGTAACTTTTGCCAAAAAGTAAAATTAAATTACTTATTATATACTTGGCAGGTCATATTATAATTGCAATGTTTAAAATTTTAAGTGTTAATAAAGATTTGTATTAAAAACTATGATTAAGTTTATTATAGTCGTAGAGAAAGTATAGTCTTCTACTTGCGTAGAATGGCTATTATTCACTTGGATAATTCTAACACTCGCTCGCTACGCTCGCTCGTGTCCGAAGCTTCATCCACGTGAATAATAGCCGTCATTCTACGCTCGTTGAAGAATGTACTATTATCTACGACTAATATATAATGTATGTATTATACTTGTGATTTTTGCAGTATAATGCCATATATTATTCTCTTAGGGAATAATGACGAGGGATTAATAGTCATTATTCCCTCGTGCACTCCAATCAAAAAATTTCTCAAATTAAATACCATGGAAACAAAATACACAAACTGAAAACAGTCAGTGTCAAGCGCGTAGTGTTTGTGCATTTCTAATGAGATGGATGAAAATGAAGAGTCTTTTACTTGTACACCTCCAGAAATTGTACAACTAGCTGCAGCAACAACATCTACCTTGATACCGGAAACATCGAAATCCATTTATAATAAAACGTACGCAACCTTCAACGAATGGCGTCTTCGAAAGAAAGCAAACTCATTTTCCGAACATGTTCTGCTGGCCTATTTCGCTGAATTAAGTGCAAATTACAAACCTTCTTCATTATGGTCATTTTTTTCAATCATTAAAACTATGTTGAGAATAAATCATGACGTTGATCTGGAAAAATATTGCAAACTACGAGCATTTTTAAAAAGAAAATCAGAAGGATTTCAACCAAAGAAGTCTTCCACTCTGACCCCGAAACAAATAAGAACATTTATTGACAAAGCTTCTGATAAAGTTTTTCTTTTACATAAGGTAAATATACCGAATTTAATCTGACTATTCAAAACTCATATTCTTATTTGCTTCAGGTTATATTAATTATTGGAATTATGGGTGCATGCCGCTCAAACGAGCTTTATGAAATGAATATTGAAGACGTGAAAGATCATCAAACACAGTTATTAATAACAATACCCAAGACTAAAACCAAAATTGTACGAACATTCGCCATAAACAGTACGTTTTACAATATTGTAAAGAAGTACATCAATCTCCGTCCGTCACATGTAAAAATTAATTCATTCTTTCTAAATTATCAAAAATCAAAATGTACAATACAACGTATAGGAAAAAACAAATTTGCAGATATTGGTAAACAAATTGCCAAATATTTAAAATTGCCAAATCCTGAAACTTATACCGGCCATTGTTATCGCAGATCATCTGCCACTCTGTACATTGATGGAGGAGGCGATATAACTGGATTAAAGCGTCATGGGGGCTGGAGATCTACACAGGTAGCTGAAAGTTACATTGATCAGTCTATAAGAAACAAGACAACTACAGCAGATACTATTGCTAAACAGATAAATAGTAATGAAGCATCTTCTTCCTCTTCAGCAACCGAAATTCCAAATATTTTTATTGAAAACTCTTCCAAATCTATTGATAGTTCTCGACCAATTCAATTTATTAATTGTACCATTGCTAGTGTTAATGTTATTGAAAAATAAAGTTGTTCGTTAAAACAAATTAATAAATTAGTCATAGATAAAGTAGAGTATACTACTCGCAATAATGGCTATTATTACTTCGGAATGTTACTCCCTCGCCGCTTACGCGGCTCGGTTCGTAAATGTTCCTCGGGAATAATAGCTATCATTATTACTCGTGGTATAATCTACTATTGTGTTTTAAAGAAAAAATATATTATATTTATATTTTACATAGATCTTCAGATTAGCGCGGGCTTCGTGTGTTTTCAATGATTTTAGGCGATCCAAAATTGTTGTGAAACTAAACCAATCCTCGCCGACGCCTTTTAAATTCATTAAGTTAAAATAAATTACACAATTATCAATTCAATCTTGGAGATCGGGTTCAATAAATTTTCTCTATAGCTGCAAACTTAATTGTTTCAAATTTACTGATGAATTTCTAATGCGTCCGCATCGCTTTTGTTTTTGATAATTTTACTAGATGGCTCTCTTGTTGTCTGCTAGGAAATTTTGTGTTCATGATATTTTCCGCAAATAGCTTCTTGGATTTTCTGCACATGGCCATCTCCTGTTATAAGGTAAGGAAAATTATTAATTCTATAAAAAAAATTTATTCGTATTAATTAATTTAGTAAGCTAGGTGACATGATCTCAGCCTTAATAATCGCTGGTCCTTCTGTGACTAAGGGTTTTGTGCCTAAAAAATCTTTTACATCAAATACTCAAAATTACCAACTTACAACAACACATCGTTATATATCATCACCAATATCTGGTTGCTAAATAGGGTATGGTCGTCTATCTTTTAGAAATAGTCAACATAACGTGTTTCTTTTTTTTCTCATGTGGTTGTGTGCCTCTAGATGTTTTACTCCCTGTGTACTCCTGTGTCTTCTATGAAGTTAAGGAATTTCTGCCTGGGGATACTCCTTAGCTGTTCTACAGGAAGCATAGGCTTCCCGAATTTCGCCATGTCTTCTCCTTTGTATGCTTCACAAGTACACAGTAGGTGTTGGGAAGTTTCCTCTTTTTCCAAACACCTACGGCATAAGAGGCTTTTCTCAATTGACATCCTATGTTTGTGCTTATTCAGGTCACAGTGCTCAGTGACTAGTCCTGTGACTTTTCTTAGTTTCAGTCTACTCAGTCTTGACATATTTAGCATGCTATCAGGTACGGGCCCATCTAGGAAGAGTCTTGTATGCCTCATTTCGATTTGGTTATACCATGCCTTTTTGTGCTCCTTAGTTTTCGTCGGATTATTTCATTTCCGGTTTCATGAGGTATACCGAAAGCGGGTTCAGGTCCTACGAATTCAACCGTTGTCCCTTGTTTGGCTAGCTTGGTACTTGGGTATCCATCTAGCTGTGTTTTGGCCTTTTTGTTGATGCTCTCTATGTGAAAGTTGAAGTTTAATCAGATATCAAGTATGACCCCTAGATATTTTACTTCATTTTTGATTGAGACTTTCATTTCAACCATACGTAGTCATTTTATGTCATCGGTTTTTCGTCTCCTAGTGAAGGGGACGATCGCCGTTTTGACCTGGTTTACCAATGAATGAACCTTTTATTCCTGCACCATCTTTCTACGGTATTTAGTGCCCTCTGCATCAAGTTTGATAAAGTGGTCCCAAACTTCCCGCTTACTAGAATGGTCAGGTCATCTGCATACCTTAATGTCGTCCATGACGAGGCACCACCAGAGCGGCGAGAGAACACCTCCCTGCGGGCACCCAACAGCCACTAACGCTTCTGCTGTTTTTCCATATAGGGTAGTTTGTTACAGTCCAGCTTCTGAGCATCTTGTTTACTCATTGTCGGACTTGCGGGTTAATCCTTCATTTCTCCAATGGTGTTACTATGGTTACTATGGAAGGATGCCCTACAGTTTTTTCCCTAGTAAGAATAACCCGTAATACTTTTCCGTTTCGAATCCCTCTTCATTCTACGAACTATGGAAGTAATAATCCAATTAGTAGGATAATGAAATTTTACAATAAATTATGTGCGAATCCTAACTTTCTTATTTATAGTTCGTCTTTTGAATCGTTCAAATATAGCCTTAAGTTTGTTGATTTGTCTATTTGTACTTAATTATAGATAAATTACAATTATTGTATGTGTGAATATATAGTATTGTTTATTTGTGTATATGTATGTATTTACAACATGTTATTTTAGTTTTAGTTTTCTCGCCTCATTTGGATTATTGTACATATTTATTTCTGTTGATAATAATTTTTGCTTTTCTGTATTTTTAAGTTAATTTAGTGTAAATTGTATTTATTTTTAAAATTATATTTTGTAAAAAGGTGTCATCCGTAAATAAATAAATACAGTGGTGTATATTAATTTATAGTAATTTGAGTATTACTTACCCTTCGGCTATTCGGGGAACGGACTGACATCCATTGCTCCCTCTCCGGGTACTGGAATGCCTTCCATTGCTTCCTCCTCGGTCTCCTAAGTTTTGCCACGGTTTTTACTGCCAACGCTCTTATGGTGATAGTTGAAAGGCCCAAGTGCAACTTCTTCATTTCGCTCACTTTCCCCCAAGAGACCTTGTACATCAGTATGACCTACTTAGTTCCCTTGGGGTTCGGTTTTTCATTTACTACTCTTCAGGTACCGGTGCTCACGTTGTTCTGCACCAATATTCTTTTGAGGAAGGTGGTTGCCTCTATTGGTGGTCCTGGAGCTCACGTTAGTACTCTCCTGGGTTCCGGTAGGTGCTTCAGATCAATTATCTGAAGTGCGTTTTCGCTCCCCAGAATGGCTCTTGAGTCATGCCCTGGTAAGAAGCTCCGAGCATACTATTCTCAGGAACCCCCCTTTGCTTAAATAGCCTTGCATTTATGCTTGTCTCTAGGAATCCCTTCGGTATTATAGCGAGCTCTATTTCCGTCGGGATTTCACTGAAGGTCTTCTTTGACGGAGGTCCTCCCCCCTCTCGGGGTTTTACCGGTCTTTTGTGGAGCCCTGGGGGTGTGCTGTCGCTCGACAAGTTTCTCTTCTGCGTCCCTGACGAATCGGGTGTTTACGTTGGTGCAGGGTATCGCAGATGCGTCTCCTTCCCTAACGCTTGCTCTCCCTGAGGTAGGTTTCGCTTAGGCTCCCCGACATTGGGAGCTCGCCCATTGTCCCAACAGAATTGTACGTGACACTTAACCCTGTGCCATTCAGCTACTGGTACTATGTCTGTTCACCGTAGCTTGGGGGAGTTGGTACGCGGCAATTGGTCATGCGTGGGTGACCCACCTACCCGACCCTATGCCAGCTACTGGCCGATTTCTCGGTCACTCTCCTATCCACCATCCGGAGACGCGCTCAATAGCCTCTGTCTACAGCTGTCAGTTGACTCCATTGCTGGTACCAACCGATTTCCGAGTTCTTTATTCTTAATATCGAAATGTACTACGAAGTGAATGCCTTTAAAATCCAAGAATTAACGTATTACTGCTTGTGATTCTTAATATATTTGGAACTGGGCCTAAAATTCCTTCAGTTGATAACCAAATCAGAGAATTCTCCTTCGTGGAGAATGTCTTGAATTGTTCATAGAAAAAGAACAAGGTATCCAAGGCTACTTACATCGTAGATATGCTGAATACTATGTGTGACAATAGGTGAGCCTATGGTTTAGAAGATGGCAATGCCAAAACCTCTTATGATAATGATTCTCACTTGACTTTTTATTTTCTTTAAAATTCGACTATTTCCCCTCATACGACGTTTTCATCACTTAACCAACACTTAGGAACTAACTGAACATTTTTGACCTTGTCATAGGGGTAAATGCATTGGAAGAGAAACAAATTCATATTAGCATTAGCTACATCAAAATTACATTTACAAGAAGCATTGATATAAAATACGCATGTTTTTTCCTTAAGGATTAACGTTTTTATTTGGTTTTGAGAAGATGATCTGTTGTCAACTTGATTCCTCCAAGTTTTTGTACAAAAAACATAGTTATCAAAACTGCATGTGAAGGTAACCTATATTTCTCTTACAAACATCAAGGTAGTCTTCATTAAAAAATAATATAAGTGGTTAAAAACTATCATATAATTATATTAGGGAGAAGTTTTAATTACTAAATTTTAGATTAAAGGCACCAATGTATATAAAAAGAAATGTGTAAAAGAGTATGTCCATAAAATACTTAGTCGTCGATTTCTATGAACGATAAAATTAAAACTTTTATTATTCTCTCGCCAATAGTTTGTGCAATCGTCGTCAAACCGAAGAGCACTCTCTCTAAAAATTATTTTTATGACAGGTTTAGGTGTCTATAAATTAGACAAACGTAAAACGTTTGATCGGCAATTCTTTGCGACTTTTATAACTCACATCTAGAAAGAAAAATGATCATCATAAAATATTTCACATCCATAGTTTTTCTTATGTTTTATTTAAAGACATTGATCAATTTAAATAATTGTAATAATGTTTTCATTTGTAGCCTTTAATGAAAATGGTACACCAATATTTGCGATCGATTTTTATCACCTAGAACCATTTGCAGGTCGAGATAACGTCGCAGGATAATACGTCTCGAGCGTTACAACCCCTTGGATAAACTAACGAGGGCAGATAAAAATAAATATTATCCGAGCGAGGAACTCGTATAAATAAACACGAGACCGTGGATATTTATTCAAGAATAGGAAGATTGCCGAATGGATTTGTATCACTTCAATATATTTTATGTTATTATTACTTAATTATTGTTTTCCAATTAGAGCTTTGAATCAACCGGTTTAGTTTGATACAAGTCGCATCAATACAGTAATTAGAGGCAGAGAAGTAGGTTTTTAAAAGTTTAAGTTTAATTATTATGTAAATTAGTTTACTTACGATATATCAATTGATGTTTGCAGCTGTAAAAGTATGTTTCAAATAAATTGATATAAAGAATGAACGAAATTCCTTAGTCGCCGGAAATTAGAGTGGGGCCAAACTTCATTTTGTGGGTGTTAAGTGGATTCCGTTCCAGATGAAATCGGCCAGGGGAAACTTCTTTTGTGGAAAATTTGCGTGCTCCCTCACTTATCATTAAATCTGAAGGCCCTCTATAAAGGATGCCTTCCTTCAAAGAATGCGGATGTATTAAAATAACGTTAGATAATCCGCCGGCGCATTATACATCGCATTATGCGCCATGTCGTGAACTTAATTCCTCCTTTGTACAACCTTTTATATAATGGTGTATTCATGATTGTTATTAGTTAATAAACGTGTGAATACAACATTGTTTGATCGTTAACTTTATACTAGAATTTATATACCTTATCAGTTTTATTTTTACATTTGGTACAAACCTTGG
This sequence comes from Ontholestes murinus, assembly GCA_963969525.1. NCBI lineage: Eukaryota > Metazoa > Arthropoda > Insecta > Coleoptera > Staphylinidae > Ontholestes > Ontholestes murinus. The sequence goes on along the minus strand of CAXAKX010000055.1, from coordinate 53,312 downwards.
AATTGTATGTTTCGTTTCATGTTCATTAACTTCCAACCCCATTCGCAAATATTGCCCCATTAGAAATGAATACGAATGAGAGCAGTCGGCCACGTGTTCCTTCCTGCGAGCGGCGACAATCGTCCCGGAACGTTTATCTCTAATTGCCGTTCCCCCATCGTCCCGTAATTATCCCGTGTTCCTTCTTCTGCCCGACGTCCCAATATTAACTCTCTAATTATTCTCTCGGCGGATGTTTAGGTACTGTTTGCGCTCGGGTCCGGAGCAGGCCCTTTGATGGCGGCCTCACGTTGCAAACGTTCACAACTGATTCCACCATCTGAGGGATCGACCGCGCGACACGTGTACTTCCAATCGACCTTCATTACCGCCGCCCGTATTCACTTTCATCGTCACGCCTGTTTTCGTAATTCACCCCGAATGCCCTAATTGGAAGTAAAATTCATTAATTAATAAAGAAACTAGGGTATAACCAATGATAACAAGAATAATTCAAACAGTTTAGTCTATATACATACTTCACATATCGAAATATCCTTAGATCTTATAATTTATAGTCTTCTAAAATGAATGTTGAAAGTTGTTATAATTGTACTTATCACTAGTGAGGACAAAATTTAAACCGTAGTACCCGGCGCCTTCACCAATTTAAAAAAATCTTCATAATAAATTGTCCATTAGATGCCTCTTGCTATTTCTTATCAATTTTACCTCAACATGATTTATAAATATATGCCTGATGTTATGTTTATGCTATGAATAATTTGGCAACAAAATCAGTACACAAATCAAATGTAAAAAATACGTGATTATGAAGACTAGTACTACATGGCACAGTTTTGTAAAATTTAATGTATATATCTTACTTTTTTAACTGGATACTATAAAGAAAAAACGAATAAATGAATGAATAAATGAATTAAAATTAATAAATTATTAGTGAATTTTCTACAACGTAAAGGACTTATATATTTTTATTAAAGTACATTTAGATAGATACAACAGTTTTACAATTAAGACATAGTAAATAAAACATAAACTAAAACCTACAATTAAATGATTCAGTAGTACAATTGACTAAATGTTATTCACTTAAATATTCACATACAGAGTAATCACCCTTTTGACACAACCATTCCTTGAGCATACCTTTGAAACTTTGATATGATTGTTGGTCCTTTATTTTTTTTGAAGTTTATTATAATGAAGTATACCTGAGTATTTTGGAGATTTTTTATAAATTGAGGTATTATGTTGAGGAATATATAAATATGATTCGTTTCTCGTTTTGCAATCGTGATTTGAGGAATGTGTGTTGAAGTCTGACAAATGTTTCTTTGTATATAGTATGCATCTATATATGTATATACAAGGAAATGTTAAAATATTATTATTTATAAAAGTATTCTTATAAGATTCTGTCGGCTTAAGATTAAACAAGAGTCGTATAATACGTTTTTGACTGATTAAAACTCTAGAGCTATTGGTACAATTTTCCCATAATATAACGTTATATGACATTGCTGAATAACATAATGCAAAATAAACAATAAGTAATGCTGTCCCAAAAGTTCATATTTTAATTTTAATAGTCACTATTAAGTTGCAAACTTGATTCACTTGCTTCTCCCACGTAAGTTTAGAATCTGTTATTACTCCTAGAAACTTACACGAATCATGGGATTCTTTAATATTAGAATTTATATTGTAGAATTCATCAGAATTTACCGTTTTATTTGAGTTCAAGATAACACTGTTAGATTTATACCCCAAACTAAATTTACAATGTGATCTGTATGCAGAAAATAAATCATTTATGAAAATAAGGAAGATTAAAGTACCCAAGACTGAACCCTGTGGGATCCCTATATTTGTATTGTAGTCAATTGACTTTAATTTTAACAATTAGTTTCCTTTGCGATACATATGATATTATTCAATTTAACATAGGACCTATATAATTTTTCGTTTATAAATTCTGGACGAATTGTATCAAAGGCACGGCTTAAATCAAAGAAAAGTCCAATTGTGCACTTACCTTTGTCTATACAATTGTAAATATAATCAAAAAACGATACCGTTCCAGATTCAGTTGAATATTCTTTTCTAAAGCCATGTTGATGGTCACTTAATTTATATTTTTGAATAAAATTCATAATTTTATTGTAAATGATTCGTTCTATAATTTTTGATTCATCAGTCAGCAGAGAAATTGGTCTAAAGTTTTCAGTTTCAGCAGAGTTACCATTTTTATAAATGGGTACGACTGTTGAATATTTAAGACCTGATGGAAATGTTTGGCTTTCAATAGACATATTTATCAAATGAGTCATTTTAATTGCTGCAGTCTTTGTCTTTTTCATAGTGTTGTTAATAGATGACAATTCATTGTCCAAAATGATTTAAATCACCACTTTTAGATGGCGTATTCGTAGATTGCAGTATAATTGGTTGTCTTATTAATAAATCATTTAGGACGTCAATTTTTCTTTTTTAAATTGATTATTTTCTGTTAAAATTGCTATTTGATTATCTTTTTCTGCGATGATCCGTTTTAAATAAGATATTACCACATTGTCCATGTTGTTGATAATTGTTGAGCCACTTGTGAAGGAAGAATTCATAACTTTTTCCGAATCACTGTCGATTATTACCTCCTCAGTGTCCGTCTTATCACTCTTATTTTCACAGCAAATTATATGCGTATCGTCATTTTTTACAATGTCAGGAAAGTACGTTATACATCCACGATGCATTATACCGACGTACTTTATGCATTTTAAGCCGGTTGCAGGAATATTGTTGCACTTGCGACACTATTTAGCCGGAGCACAGTACTGAACCTCTACACGCGACGCCATTTTTTATATTATATCTATATGTTATATTTTTGATTATTTCAACTGGTTTTTATAGTTTGCAGTTTACAAAAAATTGAATTTAAACAAATATATTTAAAGTAAATTTTAAATATTTTAACTAAATTTCTTTATGAAAATTCTGTGATTTTTAAAATGGTGGGTCTTGTGACTTTCATGGGTCGTCTGAAGAAACAATAAATTAGTGAAACGATTGTTGTGAAAATAAAATGCCTTTCACAAAGATCACAAAGCTATTGAAAACTTTAATAAACAAATGAATATGGATTTCCAACATCTTAACGAAATTTAATTAAATATTAAATTTTTCACAATTTGTTTATGTTTGTTGTTTTTTGCCATTTTTTTTAATAATGTTCTTTTTGTCTAACTTCTCATTGTCTTAAATTTTGAAGTTATTCGCTATATATACAACATCTTTATTAATAGACAAAAAAAATACAGATAAGACAAATATAATACATTTATGATGATATAAGTGTTAGGATGTTAGTCTGTTAAATGGCTATCGGCCGGCGGTCTGATTTGTCCTTGTCGATGTGTCACGTCAGTCTGTCTCTGATGATGATGATGGATGATGTGATGTGATGAATTCGAAAGTAGTAAATGGAGGGGTTTTGAATTTTGGGATTAGGTTAGGATTTCTGCGTAAGCAGTAGAGGGTAAGGATGTGATGGTTGAAGGGATTTTTGGAAAATGTTTCACTTAAGTATAGAAGACGTTCCTTGATGGGGATAACAGAGGTAGAGTCATATAGGAGTTGGTTAGAGGGATTGTGTAGAGGATTACTGGGGTGGCGGATTTTGGTTAAAGTTCTTAGGGAGGATCGCTCACTAACTTGGATATTGTGGATAGTAGGATTGCAGGAGTTGGAGAAAAGGACAGTACCATAGTCGAGTAGAGGACGGCATATCCTTTTATAGATTTTAACCGCTGTTTTTATAAATATGCCGTTCTTTTTGTATGTTAAGTTTCTAAACATTTTGGGTCTAGCTATAATTTTTGTTTTGTTTAAATCTGTATGGTGTTTGAAATTGACTTGGTGGTAATGCCTAGGTATTTTATGGATGTAGAAGGGGAAACAGTTGTGTTGGAGATATGAATATTATGTGCAGGATTATTGTTACGTTGATAGGGAATAATGAAAAAACAATTGCCACGAGCTCGAAATCATCAAAATGTATTAAATATGAATTAACCTTGATGCTAGTTGTTAAAATAAAACCATATACTCATAGATTTTAATGTAATTTAATTTTAATTGTCCCTCGAATTCTATGAAAATTCTACACTTTTCACTTCCACTAAAAACTTGAAAAAACAATTGCCACGAGCACAAATCTCTCAAACTTTATTAAAAATTGATTACTTTTGACGACAGTTGTTAAAATTAAACTATATATTCGTAGATTTTTATGTAATTTAATGTCAAACCTCCCTCAAATTTTATAAAAATTCTACACATTTCACTTCTACTAGAAAAATGGAAAAACAATTGGCACGAGCACAAATCACTCAAACTTTATAAAAAATTAATTAATCTTGATGACAGTTGTTAAAATTAAAAAGTATACTCATAGATTTTTAAATAATTTAATTTCAATCGTCTCTCGAATTGTATGAAAATTCTACAATTTTCACATCGACTAAAATTTATAAAAAAACAATTGCCACGAGCAGAAAGCAATCAAAAATTATTAAGAATTGATTAACCTTAATGACAGTTGTTAAGGTTTAACTATACATTAATAGGTTTTTATGTAATTTAATTTTAATCAACTGTCCAATTTTTTGAAATTTCTACACTTTTCACTTCCACTAAAAAAAATTTAAAAAACAATTTCCACGAGCTCGAAATTGTCGAAATGTATTAAAAATAGGTTAAAATTGATGACAGTTGTTAAAATAAAATCATATACACATAGATTTTTATGTAATTTAATTTTAATTGTCCCTCGAATTTTATGAAAATTCCACACTTTTCACTTCGACTAAAAAAAAAGAAAAACAATTATCAGGAGCTCTAAAGCATCATAATGTATTAAAAAATTGTTAACCTTGATAACAGTTGTTAAAACAAAATCACACACTCATACGTTTCATGTAATTAAATTTTAAATCGTTCGAATTTTATGAAAATTTCATTTCACTGCCACTAAAAGAATGAAAAAACAATTGCCACGAGCTCGAAATCATCTAAATATATTAAAAAGGAGTTAGCCTTGATGACAGTTGTTAAAATAAAGGCATATATACATAGATTTTTCACTTCCACTGAAAAAATGAAAAAAAAAACTATTGCCACGAGCACAAATTACTCAAAATTTATTAAAAATTGATTTATCTTGCTAGAAGTTGTTCAAATTAAACCATATACTCATATATTTTTATGCAATTTAATTTTAATCGTCTCTGCAATTTTCACATCGACTAAAAAAATTAAAAAACAACACGAGCAAATGAAATGAATAAAACAATTGCCACGAATACAAAATAGTTTAAATTTATTATTAATGATGACACGCACAGATTTTTATGTAAATAAATTTTTATGTAATTTATTTTTAATCATCCCTGGAATTTTATGATAATTCCACATTTTTTGCTTCAACTAAAAGCATAGAAAAACAATTTACACCAGTTTGAAGCAATCAAAATATATTAAGCATTAATACCATATATTACTAGATTTTAATCTAATTTAATTAAAGTTGATCAATCTTTATGAAAGTTGTTAACATAAAACCAGACTCTTATAGATTATTTTGTAATTTAATTTTGGTCGCTTCTCGAATTTCTTGAATATTTCACACTTTTCACTTCGACTATTAAAATAGAAAAACAATTGTCACGAGCACAAAACAGTCAGAATTTATTATAAATTGATTAAATTTGATGACAGTTATTAAAATTAAACCATACATAGATTTTTTTGGAATTTAATTTTAATCATCACTAGATTTTTTTTTAAACTTCCACACTTTTTACTTCCAATTAGAACATAGAAAAATAATTGCCAGGACAAATGGTAATCAAAATTTATTAAAAATTGATTAATCTTGATGGCACTTGTTAAAATTAGAAAATACATTAATAGATTTTTATGTAATTTAATTTTAATCGTCGATCGAACTTTTTGAAAATTCCACATTTTTCATGCCGACTAAAAAAGTGATAAAACAATTGCCACGAGCTCAAAGCAAGCAAAACTTATTAAGAATTGATTAATCTTGATGGCTATTATGGTTATTAAAATCAAACCAAACATGATTAAATGTATATACATCTTTATTGACAAACATGTACAATAAAATTTAACATTTAAATAATATATACTTGATGAAGCGTTAGTATGTTAATCTGTCAAAAGGCTATCGACCAGAGGTCTTTCTGCCTTGATTTGTCCAGTCATATGGCGTCAGTCTTTAATAAGTAGATGCATGAAATGATGAAATGAAATCAAAAATGGTAGAATGTGGGTTTTTAAATTTAGGGGTTAGATTTGGGTTTCTAGGAATACAGTATAGGGATAATATGTGAAAGTTGAAATCATTTTTGGAGAATTTTTCTAAACATGATTAGATTTTTCTGTAATTTAATTTTAATCATCTTTCCATTTTTTTTTTGAAAAATCCACATTTTTTCATCGTCTAAAAAAATAGATATGATGATTTTTTACATTATAGATTTCATATGCATACCATTTTGTTTCTACTAAAAACAACTGCATCTTTTTATAATAAACATATACCTAAGCTATTGTTAATAAAAAAAATTTAGTAACAACAAGTTGCTGCGGTAGCTAATAAAATTCCTACTAAATATTGCAAGGAATAAAGATGCTTCACATAAAAGCTTTTGATTCAACTCGACGCCATTTTATTTCTGCTGTAAACAGTTAAAATTTCTTTATAAGGATAATATATCTAAAATATTGTTTAATAAATTTTGGCAGCTAAAATCGTCAATAATATATTTCTACTACATATTTCATGTTTTTAATGTAATGTAGAGTAAGATTCACATTTGATTTTTTTCAAAATTTTAAATCATAGCTGTTTAGTTTCTGCTGAAAACAGCTAGAGAAATGTAAGTGATCGTATACTTAATCTACTTTATATTTTTTTAGTAGAAGTAGTTACTACGATCAATAAAATTTCTACAAAATATTTTCTGGAGTCATAATGTTTTTAACTAGAGTTTTGATTTTAAAACGACACCATTTTCTTTCTGCTAATAACAATTGCATTTTCTTATAGTGTATATAATCTACATATATTACATACATTAAATAAATAATGGTAACTAAAAGTTGCTATGGTAGCTAATAAAATTTCTATTGAATATTTCATGGAATAAATATTCTTAACATTAAATCTTTCGATTTAAATCAACGCCATTTTATTTTTGCTGTATAAGTGCATTTTTTTATAAGGATCATATATTCAAACTATTGTTTAATAAATATGAGCGGCTAAAATACTAAATATTTCATTTTGTATGAAGATTCACATTTTATAAATTTTAAATCAATAACGTTTTGTTTCTGGAAGCGACCAGATAATATTTATGTAATCGTATACTTAATCTAATACATAATAAATTTTAGTAGAAGTTGCTACTATAGTCAATAAAATTTTTACGAAATATTTTCTGATATCATAATATTTTATATTAGAGTTCTTATTTTAATTCGACGCCATTTTGTTTCTGCTAAAATCAATTGCAACTTTTTAATAATAATGAAATTAGTGTTAAATAAATTATGGCAGTTAAAAGTTGCTACAATGGTCAATAAAGTTTCTACTAAATATTTTATGAAGTAATGAAGATTAACATTTCAATTTTTTTTTAATTTTAAATCAATGCCGTTTACTTTCTGCTGAAAACGACTCGATAATAATTAAATGGTCGTGTATTTAATCTACTACATAATAAATTTTAGTAGAAGTTGCTACTATGATCAATAAAATTTCTGCGAAATATTTTCTGGAGTCATAATATTTTATACCAGAGTTTTGATTTTAATTCGACGCCATTTTGTTTCTGCTAAAAACAAATGCCTTTTTTATTGTAATCATTTATGTAATCTACTATTAAATAAATTTTGGTGGCTACAAGTTGCTAATAAAATTTCTATTGAATATTTCATGGAATAAAAATTCTTAACATTAAAGCTTTCGATTCAAATCGACGCCATTTTATTTCTGCTGTACAATTGCAATTTTAATTTTTAAGTATCATATATCTAAACTATTTTTTAATAAATATGAGCAGCAAAGGTTGTTACATTCGTCATTAAAATTGTACATTTTATACATAAAACAATGTTAAAATGCAAACAAATTAATTTGGTTAATAAATGGTGGATGCGCCGGGTAGGAATAATTTCAAATATAAAAATAATTGCACAACTTGTGTATAAAATTATCTGCTTTATTTTCTGTAATATATTAGAATAAAAAAGATCACATTTAATTCTTTATTTTATTATGATTCATGCATAAGAATACTGTATTAATTTTTCATTAAAAAAAGCATATTATTTCGACTAAAAATGTGTGTATATTTTCATTTATTATAATATAAATATTATTTTGTGAGAAATGAGTACAAAGATATTAATAAAATAAATATAAAATAAAATAAAGGAAAAACATCATAAATTATTCTACTTTGTTTTTTGTTTGTGATGATAAATAAACAATTTATACGCACGCGTGTATACGAAATTAAAGCACACATCTGTGCATCGCAAACAAAACTAAAACTTTCTGTTTGCCATCCCTTTCGCCACAATACCATTTAACCACTAACGCCAAACGATATCAAATTAAAAGTTAACCGACGTTTGTTGCAAATTGCCGTTATCTGCCGAAAGTTGAACACGCGCGCCACCCATACAATTCTTTTTTTGTATTCATTTTAGTGGAAAAATAAGTTCGCTCCAGATCAATATCAACCCCAAAACCGAATTACATGACGCAACGCACGTGCTACGTCAGCGGTGTGACGTCACTTGGAGTTGGGGAGAGGGGTGGTTCCGTAACTGGGTCAGACTGATGACGTCAACGACGACGTGACCTAATACCTGAGCGAGAACGATTTGCGAGGGGGAAAAGGATGGATACAGCGGGCTCGTTCTTATTGGAGGGGAAAGGGTCTGTAGGTGGATGAAGAAGACGTATAATTTATATTAATAGACAATATGATCAAATTAATATCTTATTAGGGCTTAGCTTTTGATGGGGAAACGTTCGGGAATTAAATTAAAATTGAACATTCATAAATTTTAATTAAGTTCTTGAATTTTTTAAAACGGTGTAATTAATTTATGACCTTTTGATGTTGTATTATAATAATATATAATGTTTTTTGTAGAATGTTTTGCAATATCGAAATTTTAGGAATTTCTTATCTAAATTGCGAAAAAAAAATGTCAAGATTTTTAGTCCATCAACTTGTATTTGATGTTAGGAATCATTTCGTAATAGAATTTTTTTAAACCGTCCTTGCTATGAAAAGTTATTTTAAAAATACTGAAAAACAATTGAAAATCGAATGTCTAATTTTTAGCATTTTACTTCTCTTCGTTGCTGGTAATTTATGGGAGAAAGAATTTTCGTAATTTCATTATTATTAAAATAATTATAGCTAAAATAGTTTAAAAAAATAATAACGAATTTTTTATTTTTATTGTATTTGAATTTGATGTGTAAAATTTAGGAAATTTCCAGTAAAATGCGAAGATTTAAATGAAGACATTTTTAGAAAATTTATTTTTAAAAATGTAGATTCGGGAAATTTCTAGTAATTTCTTCTCCACATTTCAAGATTTTTTCAACTTGTCTTCTAAATCGCAAAGATTTTCTTTGAGGCTCTAGAATTTTTAGAATTTACTTCTAGAAATCTAGATTATTTTCTCGAGGGTTGAGGAAATTTCTAGCAATTTATTCTCCAGATTCAATTCAGAGTTCAAGATTTTTTTTTTGAAGTCGTCTTTTAAATTGCAAATATTTTCCTTGAGGCATTCTAGATTTTTTTTCTAAAAGTTTAGAGTTTAGAAAATGGCCAATAACTTCTTCCCCAAATTAAATTTTTTTTCAACTTTTCTTATAAATTGTGAAGATTTTCTTTCGGCCTCTAAATGTTTTTTTTTTAATTTCCTCTTCTTTTCGAGAATTCAGATGAATTTTAGTAATTACTTTTTTAGAATTCAACATTTTGTTTCAACTAGAGGCTATAAAATTATTTAGAAAGTTCTAAATTGCGGAATTTTTCTTGGAGGGAAATTTTTTCCCCCTACAAATCTTTTTTTATTTACGAGACAGTTTAAGGAATTTTCCGTAATTTCTCTTCCCAATTTCAAGATATTTGCCTTGTAAATTTCTAGGAGGCTCTAGAATGTTTTAGAAAATTTTCATTTAGAAATCTGGACTTTTTTCCAAGGGTTCAGGAAATTTCCAGAAATTTCTGCACCAGATTTCAAGGTTATTTTCTTATATTATAAGTTGCAAAGATTTTCTTGGAGGCTCTAGAACTTTTTAGAAAATGTGAGAAATTTAGATTTTTCTTGAGGCCCTAGATTTTTTAGAATTTTTTTTTCTAAAATCTAGACATACTTGTTCAAGAATTCAAGAAATTTCCACTAATTTCTTCTCTAGGTATCAAGATTTTTTTAAATTTAACCCGCCTTCTACATTGTGAAGATTTTATTGGAAGCTCAAAAATTTTAATAATTTGTATGGATTACTACGTAGTAACGGTCGCAATCATTTTCTTTATCAAAAATTTTACTTCTAACAATTTTCTTTTATTCAAATTTTGTAATTAAAGTTATTGCAAACCGCGAGGCGATCAGTAATTAAAGTTATTATGTATATGTAGGGTGGGTGGGTGGCCTCCAACCCACCCTCCAATCAGTAAAACATAAGCGAGGGTTGTAATTAGAAGTTGTAAAATGTAAATAAACTTAACTTTTTTGCAAAATTTAATAGATATATTCAAACAAATTTAGAAATTTAAGAAATTTTGAAAAATAAGACATAACTTTCCAAACAACAGTTAAAGAGAATGAAAAACTGAAAAAGTTTCATTGAAACATTTTTTTGTAAAGTTCTTAATTTAAATTTTTTTTACAATTTTTTGCTTATTGCTAAAAAAACTATAGGAACTAAATGAAATTTATATAACAAATTATTGTGAAGAATTCAAAATTGATTTATTTGTTGAATTTTTTTTAGAACTTCTGTTTGAAATTTTTTAATTTCCCTTTTAAATTTTCAGAATTTACTTCAAGGATTCGAGGCAATTAATTATATAGGTTTACAAAAATTCATCATACTTTTCAGTATTTTTTTGTATTGTCTTGTCAAAATTATTTTCCAATTTGCTAGGATTTTCATCAAGGTATGTAAATTTTTTATCAAGTTTTGGGCATTGTTTTATTATACAGTTTTATTTAATATTTCGCATTAATTTCAATTCGGCGATAGGAAGATGTGGTACGAGACCATCTAATACTTTAGTACATTTACCATCTGACCTTATCCCGGAAGGAGGAGACGTCGAAGTGAATAATCAGCGAGGGACTTTCACGACGTAAAGTCATTTGGGGTTATTTAAATGTAAATGCGAACCGCCCCCTCTTACCCCGCGCTCGAGCGACAGGACGAGGGGTGTGTTTCTAAACAGCGCAGATGGCGATATTTAAGCCTGCGGAATTGTAAACAAGGGCAGTTGTTAACTTTGTCTCGGGATCGTAATGGCACTGCAAACATACGTTGTATACAGAACTAACAAACTTGACTTTTCAATTTATGAAATTGAAGCGGAAAGTTTCACCGAATGCAGAATGCACTGGTGTTCGAAGTCGTGCTGAGCGTTAATTTCAATTCTGCGCCATTGTGAGTGTGACAAAGCTTTATTTAAATAGGGTGGCAGTATATTAGCCCAACGGCGAACATCACCGAAAGGCTAATCAGGGGTCGACTCCGATATTTCCGAGCGCCCATCTATTGAAATTGGTTCGGTTTTTGTTCGGGCTCAGGACGAGAGGGTCTTTAACGAGGATCAACATGCATATAAATTGCTTCCATTATCATCGTCTTCATCCCTTGCTTATCTTTCCTGTTATTTCACACTGGAAAGGCTTAATCCAATAATCGAGGTAGATATAAAAATGTGTTAAATTAAAACCACTAACAATAAATTGGCTACACGCTATAATCTACTTCATTATGAAATTACGATACCGTGCGGTCATCCATTAACTACGATCGTAACCCTGCTCTTTCTCTCTCTGTCCCTCTCTCTATCGTGTACACAAATACTATTATTCAGTGCATCCCTCTGGGAAATTACGCAAAACACTGAAAACGGAAGGCCGCGGGTTTATCGTGGATAATAACGTTAATCAGAATTGAATGTCATAACGTGGCATCGTGAAAAACGTAAAGGGGATTTTTTTGTTGATTTACCATCGCAATCTTAGATATAAGTTAAGTAAGTTCTTGCGACTCGTCCTTCATAGCTCTTTGTTTTCGTGATGAGGGTGCTGATTGCATTTCATGGGTAATTAATTGTTGGTTTATATTTCAGTTTCAAAGATAAATCGTATTTAAATTTTAATTATTGAATACTTAAATTGCTTTTTCTAGAAATCTAAAATACAGATTGCTTTCAACAGAAATGAAAACTAATACTGAAACATTACACAAATATGTTTTTTTCAAAAAGATCAAATGGTAGAAAATGCTGAAAAAATATAAAGTTAGACGAATAAAGAAAACAGTTTTACTTTTTCATATACAGGGTGACTGACGAAAAACCTTTGGTGCTGTATCTCGCTTATTTTTGATCCGATTTGAATAAATAAAACATCAAATTAAATGATTTTTAAAAGACTTTAATATAAACTGTACTGATATTTTTTCTTACATCCAGTTTTTGACAAAAGACGATCAACTTTTTTTTCAAATTGCACTGTATATATATTTTGTACTGATCCGCAAGGAGATTTTTTTCTGAATCTAAATTTGTAAACGATTTTATCCATTCATTAAACCAAAGTCGAGAAATTGAGGATTAAAAAAAAATTAAAAATCAAATACCCATAGTAAACAATATACAGAGCCTTTTCCAAATGTCAAAAGTGACAGTGTCAGTCATTGGTACAATACTGCAATTATTTTTAATAATTTCATAATAAAAATGTTGCAAGATTTCAAAAACTGCAAAACGATTTCTGTAGAAGCACAAAATTCTAGTACAGTGTTTGAAATATTACAACATATTAATTATGAAATAATTAAAAATCGTTGCAGTATTGTATCAATGGCTGTCACTGTCACTTTTGACATTTAAAATAGGGTCTGTATATTGTTTACAATGGATACTTGACTTTTTATTTATTTTTTTAATCCTCAATTTCTCGACTTAAGTTTAATGTATGGATAAATTTGTCTACAATTTTATATTCAGAAAAAAATCTCCTTGCAAATCAATAAAAATATATATACAGTGCAATTTAAAAAAAATGTTGATCGTATTTTGTCAAAAACTGGGTGCGAGAAAAAATAACAGTTCAGATCCTATTAAATTCTTTTAAAAATGGTTTAATTTGATGTTTTATTTATTAAAAACGGATAAAAAATAAGCGAGATACAGCACCAGAGGTTTTTCGTCAGTCACCCTGTATAACACTTTTATTTTTTTATATATGGTATATAAAAAAGGAAAAGTGTTTTTTAAATTCTTTATATCGAAATATACCACGAAGTGAATGCCTTGAAAATCCAAGAATTAAAGCTAGAAGAGAAATTGCTGGTAATTTCTAAGATGCTTAAAGTAAATTCTAAAAATTTTGAAACAGAAGCTTTCTAAACAAACATTATAGCAAAACGGAAATCTGTAGGTCAAGGTTTCAAGAGGATAAAGCAGAAGGAATACGAAGCGATTTGAAGAAAGAATTCGTAAGAAAATTTCGAATTTTTGAAGAAAATTCTATAAATGACATTTGAAAACTTTTAAAAAGAGATTGTTTTGATTAGGAGCTATAAAATTAGACAAAAGTGTTTAGAAAGCTTCAGGAGAATGAAACAAGAAATATATGAGATCATTAGGTGAAAAATCTCATATATTTCTTGTTTCATTCTCCTAAAAAAAGAATTCCTAAATAAAATTTGAAATCCTTTAAGAAAATAAATTATATGATTGCGAGGAAAATTACTGGGGAAGTTTATAAATTCTTGCAGTTTCTAAAATAAATTTTAAAAATCTAAAATAGAAATTGAATTGAGTGGATTCAGAAAAGTTTTGACCAAATTAAAAATCTCAAGTGTTTTTAAAATTACAAGAAAATGAAACAGGAACACTCGCTTGCTAGTCGCCTTACTGTGCGCACGTACGCTCCAGAGTTTTCTTAGTGATCCGTGTTTTACCTTAAAACTATCGTTGTTCAGCAACAAGTGTGTTTATTCTAATAGTGGTAATTCCACCAACCCCACACCATGGGTTCCGACTCCGAGGAGGAGTTTAAGACCCCTAAGAAGCGCGGAAGAGGACGGCCACGCCAATCCGAATCCGACACATCGGCCTACACTTCTTCATCCGAGGTAACACAAAAAACTAAAAGACCGCACAACAAAACTACCTCTACTACTACCACTACTACCCCTACTGTTATCACTGCCACTACAACCAACACTACCACCGCACTCACCCTGTCGTCACACACAAAAACAGAATACCGACACGCATTCACATTTACCACAACACACGATCTAAGCCGCGTGCAAATGGCCCAAATATGGCACAGTCGCCAATTTGACCAAACCGCGATTATAATTAAAACGAAACTGGGATTTATTATTAAAACCAACGCCGAGAAACAGAAACTGATAAATGAATTAAACACACTGCAAGCCGAAAAAGTAATAAAAAAACACTCGGTCGCGGCCTCGACTGCGTCCCCAGAAAAACGCGAGCCATCAATATCATACAGCTGTATAATAAAATCCGTCGAGCCCGAAATAAATGAGCAAAATATTAGCGACGAACTCACCAAAATGGGAATCACTCATCGCTACTGCAAGCGAATCATCTCCCGCGCCACAAACGAAAAAACAAGGATGATCAGGATAATAACGGCATCACATGAAGCATACTGTAGCCTACTGAAAAGACAATTCCCTTTCATGTGTAAAGTATACCCTGTAGTCGAAAGTACTGCCCCCGCACCTATACCCGTACCATGCAGTAAATGCAACTTGTTCACTCACGCCACAAAAGATTGCACGAGTGAAATCAAATGTGGAAAATGCTCCGGAAACCATAGCACAGCATCTTGCAAAACAACACAACCCGAAAGATGTACGTCCTGCAAGGAGGAGGGCCATGCTGCATGGTCGATGAAATGTAAACAACGCCCTATTAAACCAATTGAAGGATTACCGAATGTTAGAATACAATTGACTAATAAAAAATCAGCAGACATTGACAAATCACTGAAAAACAGTCGCGTTCACAAATCATTCACATTACACGACTTTATACTTGACACATACGCCACTGAAATTAATAAGCCTTCAGCTACGGACAGAAATGAACTGTTAAAAAAGCTGCACCGTCGATTCATCGAATCATACAGTATCGACACACATGCTTCATTTTCAGGAAATCGAATGTTCATCGTCATGTTTGACCTGAAACATCCCGATATTATCCCAACAGTCGCCCCAACAGCAGGAGTAAGCACCGCAAATGTGCAGGTTATCGATGGCTAATATACGTTTCCTATATGCAAACATCAATTCGCTTCACAACAAATCCCAACTCCTATTCCATTATTTATCAAATAATCCCATCCAAGTAAACCTCCTCGTTGAAACAAAAACCAAAAATCAATTTAATTTTAATAATTGGAGAAGCTTACAAATCCCTTCAACAATTAGCAACTCATATCAACGAGGAGGTTCCATCGCATCCTTTCACCCGTCAATTCCCTTTGGTAAAGCCAATCCCCCCCGCATCAATAATCCATTAAATGAATGCCTCCATTTCACCCTTCCTATTAACAATATAACCCTTCATATATTCCTTGTTTATATCCATCCTAATTCTGCTATTGACGATACAATTTTTACAAAAGCTTCATTGTATGATTATTCATTAATTATTGGTGACTTTAACGTCAATAGCAGAAAATCCCGACATATCCATAATTTTTGTTCAAACTCCAATTTCCTCCAAATCCAAACACCTCCAACATTCATAATGAACGAATCCCAATCATCTACACCCGACATTATCCTATGCACATCCAACATCCGTCCACTGATTCATTCTATTTCACTTATCCCTGATTTATGCTCTGACCACTTATCCATCCAGTTTGATTTAAATACCCAATCACTCCCCGCACCTCCTCCACCTCAATATATTTTCCATTACCAGAGCTGTAATATTGATAAAGTAGCCAAGGACATAATGACAATTTTTCAAAACGAACAAGACATAAATCCCACTATTATTTCAAAGTTCAACCACTCCTTATCCCAATCAATTTTAACTAATACTCCTAAAATAAAAAAACAGTTCTATAAATACCCCCTTCCTAAATTTATCCTCCGACTTTTGAAATATAAAAGACAACTTTACAGAGACATTAAATTCTACGACGACAGTTCACTCAGACAAAAATTTAATAAACTAAATAAAGAAATCAAAATCCTAATTTTAGAATTTAAAAAACATAAATGGACAGAAACATGTAACAAAATTAATGAAATGCAAGGCAAGACGTACTGGACGGAAATTAAAAAACTGACAAAATACAGAAAATCTGACTACATAACCAATATTAAACACCCAACCGACGGTTCCATACTGACTGACGATCTAGAAATTGCAACAGCCTTTGCAGGACAGTTAAAATCCACATTTAAACCAACAGACAATAATGGCTACGATGAAGACTTTTTTAATTTAGTTAATGACTGGTACGCTTCATTTGACAAGTCTCCATTACCTCCTCCAAACGACGATTCATTAGACGAGACAGATTATTTTTCAATTTTACACTCTGGTAAAAACTCCTCTCCAGGTCATGATAAAATTCCCAGATCAATCCTTAAAAAACTCCCTCATGAAATCCACACGTTTATTTTAAAAATTTTCAACTTTTGCTATTCCAACCAATATTTCCCTACCGAATGGAAAAACGGTATAATTATTTGCATCCCCAAACCTGAAAATGATCCCACACTTATTTCCAGCTTCCGACCCATTACACTACTTCCTGTAATTGGTAAACTCTTAGAATCCCTCATCAAACAAAAACTCCTTAAAATCTCAATCAACTCCATCCCTGACTATCAGTTTGGCTTTCTTCCCAAAAAATCTACCATACTTCCTCTCACCATCCTTACGTCCAATATGCAAACTAAACACCTTGAAGGGCAAAAGTCAGCTATACTTTTCTTAGACATTCAAAAAGCATTCGACTCAGTTTGGCATATTGGACTCCTATATAAATGTTTCCTACTAAAAATACCTCATCATTTAATAATCCTTATACACAACTTCCTTTCCAATAGATCCTGTCAAGTTAGAGTTAAACAATCGCTTTCCCAGCCCTTTGCAATTTTACAAGGTGTCCCTCAAGGTTCTCCCTTATCCCCTCTCCTATACAATATATTCTGCCACGACATTTCTAATCCTGATCCTACACATTTTAATCCCTCACAATATTCTTTGCTCTTCGCTGATGACACCGTTCTAGTTGCCCACTCAGCCTCCCTTCAAATCGCCCAACAATCCCTTCAAACCTCCTTCGACTCCATCCAAGCATGGTGCTCCAAATGGCGAATCAAAATTAATCCTTCCAAATCCCAACTATTCATCCCTTATCACAAAATTACTCCACAATCCCCTACGATCCTAATTAACAATACTATTATTTATCCCACCTACACCTGTAAATACCTTGGTATCCTATTCGACTCAAAACTATCCTTCAAATCCCATGCATTATCAATAAAAAACAAAATCAAAACAAGGGCTCGGCATTTTAGATCATTAACCTATAAACGGCAAGGAATATCGATTAAAACAGCTACACACATATATAAATCGATATGCCGACCCTTGTTAGATTATGGTGCAATCCTCTTCACCCAAATCCGGCCATCTATCCTTTATCACTTCCAAGTCGCCGAAAGATCCGCCCTAAGAACCCTAACTAAACTCCGACACCCTTCCAATCCACTCCATAACCCCTCGAATGAACTGTTATACGAAACCACCCAAATCCCACCCATTTCCCAACGTATATTAGCCTTAAGTACTAAATTTGCTAATAATCCTCACAACCAACCCATATTAACCAAATTCTGTATCCCCCGAAACCCAAATATCCCTTCTAAATATCATCATCCTCCCCTCACAATTCATCAATTCATTTGCGCGAATCATCAGGACAGTTAAGCTAGCTAGCAAAGATACTTTCTTTTTCTCACCTTAAATTCAAGACAGGGCTGAAAGACTTTAGGTCTATAGCCCAGACGGACTAACACCATTTATTTGTATTGTATCCATATTTATTGTTTCCATGTATTAAGTTTTGTCCAAATAAAGATAATTGTATGTATGTATGAAACAGGAAATACATGAGACTAATGTAATAAAAATTGTTGAAAAATTATTGAAATCTTAAAAAGGTATACCTAAATAAAATTTAAAACTTTTCAAGGAAACTTTTAAATTCTAAAAAAAATGATTTAAAATTCTAGAACACTTTTAAAAAAATTCTAGCAAATTAAAAGAGGTATTTATTAAATTTTTGGATGAAGTAATATAAATAGTTGTTGAATATTCTTAAAAATGGTTCTGAAAATTTTTAGAAATCTGGAAAAAAAGATTAAATGGATTTTTTTGTAAAATTGAACAAATGATGTTGGAAATTATAAAAACCAAAAGCAGAAATTTCTGAAAAATTCTAAATTCTTGGAAGATAATGATTAAAATCAGAAACAAAAATTGCTCGAAAATTTACAGAAAATTTCTGATATTATAGAAATTTTAAGGAGAGTTTTTAGATTCTATAAGGATTAGAAAATATATTAGGAAGTTTCTAAATAATTTTAGAGCTCTTCAAAAAAATTCTGGCAAAAAACCTGAAGTGCTGAAAAAAAATTAGAATTTAATTAATCTCCCATTAGATCAGGGATCAAAAATTAAAAATTGCAAAAAATATAAACTTGGAGGAGAAATTCCTGGAAATTTCAAAAATCCTCAAAGCCAAATATAAAAATTTAAAACAATTATAAACATGAAAAACAAACATTGCTGAAAATTTTAAAAACGGATTTAGTTTTTTTAAACTCTACAAAATAAAAATTTTGTAGAGATTTTTAATAAAATTCTAAACGAAGAAAATTTTTGAGAAATTCTAAAACACCAAGTAAATTCTAGCAGTAAAAAGTTAATAATATTTTTGAAATGCTTAGAATTATTTAGAAGAGAATTTGCAAAAAAAAACTATACTAAGAAAATTTTAAAACTGCCCAAGAATTGCTAAAAAAAATAGATTCTTTGAAGGGTATTTAAACCTAAAGTAGAAAATGCTGGAAAATTCTAGAATTTTGTAAGACAAAGATTAAAATCACGAATAAAAATTGCTGGAAAATTTACGGATGTACAGTAAATCTCTGACTTTATAGAAGTGTTTTTAAAAAATTGTATAAGCAGTAGAAAAAATATTAGAAAATTTCTAAGAAATTCTAGAAAATTTTGGCAATTAACATGAAATGCTGAAAAAAATAGCATTTAATTAATTTCCTACTAGATCAGCGATCAAAAATTAAAAATTCTAAAAACCATAAACTTGGAGGAGAAATTCCTGGAAATATCAAAAATCCTCAAAGCCAAATATAAAAATTTAAAACATTTATAAAAATGAAAAACAAACATTGCTGAAAATTTTAGTAACGGATTTAGTTTTTTTTAAACTCTACAAAATAAAAGTTTTGTGGAGATTTTTAATAAAATTCTAAACGAAGAAAACTTTTGCGAAATTCTAGAACACCAAGTAAATTCTAGCAATAATAAGTTAATAATATTCTTGAAAAATTTCGATAAAATGAAACATGAAATGCTTACAATTATTTAGAAGAGAATTATCTTAAAAAAACCTCTACTAAGAAAATTTTAAAACTGCTCAAGAATTGATAATAAAATGTAGATTCTTTGAAGAGTATTTAAACCTAAAGCAGAAATTGCTGAAAAATTCTAGAATCTTGTAAGACAAAGATTAAAATCACGAACAAAAATTGCCGGAAAATTTACGGATGTACAGAAAATCTCTGACTTTATAGAAATATTGAGGAGAGATTCTATATGGAGTAGAAAATATATTAAAAAGTTTCTAAGAAATTCTAAAACTCTTCAAGAAAATTCTGACAATTCACATGAAATACTGAAAAAAAATTAGAATTTAATTAATCTCTCATTGGATCAGGGATCAAAAATTAAAAATTCCAAAAAATATAAACTTAGACGAGAAATTCCTGGAAATTTCAAAAATCCTCAAAGTCAAATAAAAAAATTTAAAACAATTATAAAAATGAAAAACGAACATTGCTGAAAATTTTAGTAACGGATTTAGTTTTTTTAAACTCTACAAAATAAAAGTTTTGTAGAGATTTTTAATAAAATTCTAAACGAAGAAAATTTTTGAGAAATTCTAGAACACTTCAAGTAAATTCTAGCAATAAAAAGTTAATAATATTCCTGAAAAATTTTGATAAAATGAAACATGAAATGCTTAGAATTATTTAGAAAAGAATTTGCTAAAAAATTCTACTAAGAAAATTTTAAAACTGCTCAAGGATTGATAAAAAAAATTTAGATTCTTTGAAGAGTATTTTAACCTAAAGCAGAAAATGCTGGAAAATTCTAGAATCTTGTAAGACAATGATTAAAATGACGAACACATATTGCTGGAAAATTTACGGGTGAACAGAAAATCGCTGACTTTATAGAAATGTTGAGGAGAGATTCTATATGGAGTAAAAAATATATTAGAAAGTTTCTAGAACAAGAAAATTCTGGCAATTAACATGAAATGCAGAAAAAAAATTAGAATTTAATTAATCTCTTATTGGATCAGGGATCAAAAATTAAAAATTCTAAAAACCATAAACTTGGAGGAGAATTTCCTGGAAATTTCAAAAATCCTCAAAGTCAAATATAAAAATTTAAAACAATTATAAACATGAAAAACAAACATTGCTGAAAATTTTAGTAATAGATTTAGTTTTTTAAACTCTACAAAATAAAAGTTTTGTGGAGATTTTTAATAAAATTCTAAACGAAGAAAATTTTTGAGAAATTCTAGAACACTACAAGTAAATTCTAGCAGTATAAAGTTAATAATATTCTTGAAAAATTTTGATAAAATGAAACATGAAATGCTTAGATATATTTAGAAAAGAATTTGCTAAAAAAAAACTCTACTAATAAAATTTTAAATCTGCTCAAGAATTGATAAAAAAATTTAGATTCTTTGAAGAGTATTTAAACCTAAAGCAGAAATTGGTAAAAAATTCTAGAATATTGTAAGACAATGATTAAAATCACGAACAAAAATTGCTGGAAAATTTACGGGCGTACAGAAAATCTCTGACTTTATAGAAATGTTGAGGAGAGTTTTTAGAAAATTCTATATGGAGTAAAAAATATATTAGAAAGTTTCTAAAAAATTGTAGAACTCTTCTAGCAATTCACATGAAATGCTGAAAAAAAATTAGAATTGAATTAATCTCCCATTAGATCAGGGATCAAAAATTATAAACTTGGAGGAGAAATTTCTGGAAATTTCAAAAATCCTCAAAGTCAAATATAAAAATTTAAAACAATTATAAACATGAAAAACAAACATTTCTGAAAATTTTAGTAACGGATTTAGTTTTTTTAAACTAAGATAAAAAAATAATACTGAATTTTTTTTTAAAGATTAATTACTCCAAAAGCTTTCATTTCGCGTCCAGAAGCACATCTTTCAATGAGGGTTTATCGTTCATTTGTAACACTAGCTAAGCTCTTTGGTATTGTCTGGAACACCTTCTTCCTTAAACGGGTCTTCAACAGCAAGACGACAGTTGGCACAATAAAAAATAACATATTTGCTCGAATATATTCCAAATAAAGAAGTCGGATGCTATCAGCATGTCTTACTGGTCAGTGGATGGATGTGGACCTGAGTGGAAGAACACTGGAAACCAGTGAGCTGCGCTCGTGATTCTTTCTGTCTGAATTTGTGTACGTGTTTCATTAATTTTTGGTAAGTGTATTATAGGCAAAAAGAACAAAGTTATAAAGAATAAAGAATGAAGAATGTAAAGATATTCCCTTAGTATGATATTTTCTCCTTGATCTTTTATGTCCTCGAGAGGGGTAACGTCTTCTAAAAAGTTTCTCCACTGGTGCAGGCAATACTTTCTTCCCTGATCCCATGATGAGGATTACTTCCACGAGATCAGCTGGTACAACCATCTTCTTCTTAAAGACCGGTATTGATTTTGCTAGCGAGTCTACCGACCTCCACAGTCGATCTTCCTTTTTGGAAGTTGAATTGACAATTGGATAGACCTCCTATTCTTTTCAGCTAACTAACCAACATGTTTCCAATTACTTCAAAAGCTTGACTTTTATATCCAAAAAGCATAACGGTTGTCAAGAGCTTTCCGCTTTTCAATAATAGGACTAGCCGAGCTTTAACAGGCTTTAACCAATAAGACGAGAGAAATGAGGTTACATTGATCAACTAGGTCTGCAATAACTAACACTAAATATTGCGGTGGTAATCCATATTTCCAATAATTTGTGGTTAAAACATATTGAATTTTTCAATTCAGTGAAAGAAGGACTTACTATAAATGTTTTTTATTTTTGAAAAAAGTTTATATTTCTAAACATTTTTTTTAATTTTAGAGCTTACAATGTAATCTTCACAATTTAGAAAGCGGGTTGAATTAAAAAATCTTGAAAACTAGAGAAGAAATTAGTGGAAATTTCTTGAATTCTTAAAAAAGTGAGTCTAGATTTTAGAAAAAAAAAATGGCTAAAAATCTAGGGCCTCAAAAAAGAGAAATTACTGAAAATTTCCTGAACTCTCAAGAAAAATCTATATTTCTACAAACAAATTTTCTAAAAAGTTCTAGAGCCTCCAAAAAAATCTTTTTAACTTAGAAGATAAGAAAATAACCTTGAAATCTGTAGGAGAAATTTCTGGAAATTTCCTGACCTCTTGAAAAAAAAAGTCTAGATTTCTAAATGGAAATTTTCTAAAAATTCTAGAGGCTCCTAGAAATTTAGATCAGTTAAAAAAATATCTTGAAATCGGAAAGAGAAATTACTGAAAATTCTTTTAATTTTCTCGAAAATAAGAAAAGATTTTTAGGGGAAAATTTAGACCTTCTAAGAAAAATTCCGCAATTTAGAACTTTCTAAAAAAAGTTTATAGCCTCTAGTTGAAACAAAATGTTGAATTTTAGAGAAGCAATTGCTGAAATTTACCTGAATTCTCGAAAACAAGACGAATTAAAAAACATTTAGAGCCTGAAAATGTTTTTCGCAATTTATAAGAAAAGTTGAAAAAAAAATTTTGGGAAGAAGTTATGGGCGATTTTTTAAACTCTAAACTTTTAGAAAAAACATTCTAGAAAATCCTAACGCCTCATAGAAAATCTTTGCAATTTAAAAGACGACTTAAAAAAAAACCTTGAACTTTAGAAAACAAATTGCTAGGAATTTCCTGAACTCTAGTCTAGATTTTTAAAAACAAATGTTCCAAAAATGCCTTCATTTAAATTTGTGCAATTTACTGTATTCTAAAAAAAATCTACATTTCTAGAATTTTTTTTTAATTCTAATAACTTCGCAATTTAAAAGACAGCTTAAAAAACAATTTTGATATCTGGAGAAATGACTGAAAAGAGTCTAGATTTCTAGGAACATATTTTCTAGAACAATCTATAGCCTCCAAATTTGAATAAAAGTTACTGGAAATTTCTAAACTCTCGAAAAATGTCTAAAAATTTTTTTTTATTCTTTGAGTCCTGAAAGAAATCTTTGCTATTTATAAGACAATGTTAATATCTTAAAATAGCCTTAAAGAAAATTCTATAAATATTGAAATGAACTTTCTAAAAAAACTCCCTAATAAGATCTTTGCTAAAAATTCTGGATATATAGAAGAAATTACTGTGAAATTTTAGAATCCTCAAAAAAAGTTCTAGAAATCTACAAGGAAAATATGGAGAAGAAATTCCTAAAACTTCCAGAATCCTCTTGAAATTTCTTGAAATTTAGAAAAAAAATTCTTAATAAATTGTAAAATTCAAGAAAATATTGAAAGAACTTTCTGAAAAATCTAGAACTCTCGAATAAAATCTTTGCTTAAATGCTCGGTGGAAAATTTTTAAGAATATTCGAATTGGATGATTACCTTGGATAATAATCAAAACTGCCTTATTCGAATTGGATGACCTGCCTTTATAAGCTCTTGAATTATACTTTGATAACTTTGAATTATAATTTGAGGAACCTAAATGACCTTCGATAACCTTTGGATGATCTCAAATGATTTTGAATGATCATTCGAGAATTTTTAATGACCTTGGGTGATTTATTTGGATGACCTTAAATATCTATTAAATGAATGGATTAACTCAAATGAACTTTTGAGGACCTTGAGATTAAAGAACATTTTAAACGATGATTTCAAGTAGACTTTAAATTATAATCATATGCTTTTAGAAGATGACCTTAAATGATAGTCGAATGACCTTAGATAATTTTGAATGATCTATCTATCAAAAATTTTAAAAAAACGTTAAATTAACGTTAGATGCTCTTAAAAAAACTATTTAAATGGCTTGAATGATAATCTAATGATCTTAAATGATTTTAATGATCCATGGATGTCCTTAAATAACCCTGTGACCTTGGATTACCTTTCGAATCACCTTAAATTATTGTAATTTAACTAGGACTAATTTTTAGGTAAATGTTCGTCTAATTAATTTAAATGATTATTTAATTATCATTACATGATTATAAATACTATCTAGATGACGTTTAATGATAATCTAAAAATTATAGATGACCTAAAATAATACCCAATTGCTATTAGATCTTGCACGAGATCCTTAAATTATCTTAAATAAGCTTGAATGATGATTAGAACTTTTAATGGCCTTAGACGATTTTTTGGGTGACCTTAAATGACTATTGAATGAACGTAAATGACCTTAATCGTCAGATTAATATAAATTATCTAATGTTTGGCAGGTGATTTTAAGGTACCTTGAATTAACTTGAATAAACGTTTGAGGACCTTACATATTATATTAACTTTAAATGACCTTAATAGATGGTAAATAGCTTTGATTATCGGATAATTGACGGATGATTTCAAGTAGACTTTAAATTACTATTAGATGATGCTTTTAGAAGATGACCTTGAGTGATAGTCGAATGACCTTAGATATTCTGTCTATCAAAAACTTTAAAGAACATTAAAATGACCTTAAATTAACGTTAGGTAACTTAAAAAAACTATTTAAATGGCCTAAATGATAATTTATTGACTTTAAAAAATTTTTAATGTTATTGTTGTTTTGATTGGACGGTGTGATAGTTGTTTTGATTGGAGGGTGTGATAGTGGCCACCCATCCACCCTACATACATCAATCAACTACAATGATGATTTTGTTTTGAGGAACATTTAATAAAATTTGTTTATGTGAAATTTTGGAAACAAAACGACTGTTCGTAGTTTGTGTACAAAAATATATGTAGGGTGGGCGGGTGGCCACTATCCTACCCTTCAATCAAAAAAACATTAGCGAGGGTCTGACTTATAATCTAATTATTTTATCCTAAACAATAGCGTTTAAAATTAATAATTTATAACATGAATTATTAACTTTAAATTGTAAATCTTTCTTAATTTAATTAATTAATATAACTACAATAATTACTGAGGTACCAGCTAATCTAATATTTTGAGAACAACATATTAAATTGATACCTCACGATGCTCTATAACCATAGCTTTCATTCTGGAATGCCTGAGAAATCCAATTATCAAAAAATTATTTAAAATTATATTCACTAGTGTAAATACAATATAATCTACATGAAAATTCACAACGCATTCAATAAAATCATAATTTAAAATCTTGTGAATTTGATTACGCCGAACAAAGCGTCTCGCCGTCTGCAGAGTGCTCGAAATCTTCAATAAAACTTAAATCGTGGATCGGGTCGGAGAGGCAATGCTTAAATAACGCTAAAATCGCATCATCCCCTCACGACGAGTGTCCATAAGCCCGTCGACAAACATCTAAAATTGAGCGAGCGCACCAAACCACCCCTCCACCCACCGACCCCCCGTCCCCGTCTGACTCCATCACAAACATCCTTTTATTTACCCTTTGGATGATGGAAAACGATTCCCTCCAGGATTCGATCCATCAGACCGGGCGGGGGGACAGATTTTTAACAAACCAGAAATGGCCTTCTCTGTCCCGAGATCTTCACTCGGGCGAAAGCTTATCTCTGCACACCCCTTCCATAATCGCCCCACACGAAATCGCACGTGTATAATAAATCTTACGATGTAATAACCAATTTATCACGACCGGAATTCTAGATGATAAACGTTTTTCTTTGTTGTAACGGATCGATATAATTAATGTAATTTTGATTTATCATATTCATATATTAATTTTAGAGGACACCCACCCACCCTACATATACATTTTAACTTTAATTACTGAGCCTTCAAGAAAATCTTTGCAATTTAGAAGATAAGAAGATAACCTTGAAATCTGACGGTGAAATTTCTGGAAATTTCCTGAGCCCTTAGAAAAAAGGTTTAGATTTCTAAATTTTCTAAAATTTCTAGAGCCTCCTAGAATTGTAGAAGACCAGCTGAAAAAATCTCTTTAAATCGGGAAGAAAAATAACTGAAAATTTCTTAAACTTTCTCGAAAATAAGAAAAGATTTCTAGAGGAAAATTTTCTAAAAAAAATTCTAGACCCTCCAAGAAAAATTCCACAATTTTGAACTATCTAAATAATTTTATAGCCTCTAGTTGAAACAAAATGCTGAATTCTAGAGAAGCAATTACTGAAATTTACCAGAATTCTCGAAAAGAAGACGAATTAAAAAACATTTAGAGTCAGAAAGAAAATCTTTGCAAGTTTAGCAAAGATTTTATTCAAGAGTTTCAAAAATTTCCAGAAAATCATTATTTATATTTATTTATAGAAATTACTTCGTGGTTTCTATATAAGACTTTCTTCAACTTTTTCTAGTAGAAAATGTTCTTCTAAATTTCTATAATTTTCTCAGACAATCTACACTTTTAGTTTTTTTTAGATTTCATTTCAGATGTATAAAACTTTTTTTGTGAATTCTAGAAGTGTACAGTAATTTCTTTTTCTTATCTAATAAGTAAGTAAATATTTCCAGAAATTTTAGCAAAGATTTTATTCGAGAGTTCTTGATTATTCAAAAAGCTCTCCCAAGATTTTGTTTAATTTTACAATTTATTAGGATATTCTCTTCAAAATTTCTAGAACTTACTTAGAGGCTTCTAGAAGTTTCAGGAATTCCTCGTCCATATTTTCAATTTTTTTTCATCTTCCTTTCCAAAGAATTTTGATCGAGGATTCTAGAATCTTTAACAAGTTTTCCTTGTAGATTTCTAGAGCTCTTTTGAAGGATTCTAGAAGTTTACAGTATTTTTTTCTTCATATTTCCAGAGTTTTTAGCAAAGGTCTTATTCGGAAGTCAATATTTATAGAATTTTCTTTGTGGCTGTTTCCAGTAATTTCTCTTCCAGATTTTAATATTGTTTTATAAATTGCAGAGATGGAAATCTTCAGTGCTCAAAAATTTAAAAAAATCTTTTCCAGAACTTTAGACTTTTTTTCGAGAGTTCAGAAATTTCCAATAACTTTTATTCACATTTGGAGGCTATAGATTTTTCTAGAAAATCTGTTCCTAGAAATATAGACTATTTTCAGTTATTTCTCCTCCAGATATCAAGATTGTTTTTTTAAGCTGTCTTTTAAATTGCGAAGTTTTCAGAATTTTTTTCTAGAAATGTAAATTTTTTTGTAGAATTCGGGAAATTTCCAGTAAATTGCGAAGGTTTAAATGAAGGCTTTTTTAGAATTTTTTTTAATCTAGATTATTTTCGAGGGTTCAGGAAATTTGTAATAATTTCTTATCCACATTTCAAGTTCTTTTTCTAAAAAGTAAAGAGTTTTTTTGAGGCCCTTGAATTTTTAGAATTTTCTTCTGGAAATCTAGATTATTTTCTCGAGGATTAAAGAAATTTCTAGAAATTTATTCTCTAGAGTTCAAGATTTTTTTTTAAGTCGTCTTTTAAATTGCAAAGATTTTCTTTGAGGCATTAGGATTTTCTAGAATTTTTTTTCTAAAAGTTTATAGTTTAAAAAAATGGCTAATAACTGATTCCCCAAATTAAATTTTTTTTCAACATTTCTTCTATTTTGCAAAAACTTTTTTTTAGACTCTAAATGTTTTTTAATTCGTCTTATTTTCGAGGATTCAAGTAAATTTTAGTAATTGCTTCTCTAGAATTCAACATTTTGTTTCAACTAGAGGCTATAAAATTATTTAAATAGTTTAAAATTGTGGAAAAAAAGAGTCTAAAAGAAAATATTTCTGGAAAAAAAATCTCGAAACGATTATGCAATTTCTAAGAAATTAAAAAGAAACCTTAACAACTTCAAATAATCCGGACTTATTTTAGTTGAAAATTGTAAATTTTAAATTTTTAGAAAAAGAAAAACCTTTCAAAACCTAATGAAAATCTCTGAAAGAAAAATTACTAAAAAATTCTAGAAATTTATATTAAAAAAACTGCTTCGCAATTTCACAACCTACGAAAAAATTTCTTGGTATCTGGACAGAAAATTACTGGATATTTCTAGAATCCTTGAAGGAAAACCTGAAAAGTTAAAGTAATAAATGCTTGATAAGAAAAATTTCTGTAAAATTCATTGTCAAAGAAAATTCTTATAATTTGGGGGAAAAACTCTGAATTAAAAATTGTCTTGAAATAAAACTGCAAAAAATTCTACAAATTTTGACAAATATTCCGTGAATCTGAACTTTAAATTACTCAAAAATTCGAGAACCCTTTAAGAAAATCATGGATTTGTAAGATCTGGCAATTCTTCCTGAAAGGAGAGCCTACGACCGAATTTGGAAATTGAATATTTTTAATTACTGAAATCCCAAGAATCCTTGTATAAATCCTAGACAATTTCGATAGAATAAAGCAAGTAAAATCGGAACGCAAGATGAATTGAAATTTTCTAGAAATTTTCTAAAGAAAACAAGCAAATTTGAATAATATAATATTAGAAATGTTTGAAGTTTCTAAAAATTAAAAAAATACAGTGAATTATTGAAGAAAATTCTTCAATTAGGGTGAGAATTAGTAAATTTTAAAAACTGGAAAGAAAAACTGTGTAATAATTTTTAAGAAACATCATTAAAAAAATTTTCTTCACGAATTGATAACATTTTCTATAAAATTAAAATGTAAAAAAATAAATATTTGACTCTGGACAAAGTTTCTAAAAATGAGGACGTTAAATTACTTGGAAGTTTCTAGAAGTTTTCTAAAAAATCAAGCAAATTTGAATAACATAAAACAAGAGTTTCTAAAAATAAAAAATTAAATCCGGAAAAAATACAGAACTCTTGAGGAAAATTCTATAATTAGAGCGTGAAGAAATATTGCTGGAAAATTTTAAGGACTGGAAAAAACTGTTGAAAATGCTTGAACCCCCGACAATTTCTAAGAAACTAAAGTAACAATTAAACAATGTTTAGAGAATTTTTAAAGAATATTCTTGCATTTTTGTGTTGGAAGCAATAGGCAAAAATTATCAAAATTTTTAATTTGTTTCTCGCAAGTTTAGGACATTATGAAAAAAATGTTTTAATAAAACTGATTCAGTTTTTCCTTCTCTTTAACTTTTGTTTGAATGGTTTTGTGATATTTTTTAAATTTAGAAAAATATTGACAAAAAACCAAAAATCGCCTCGAGTAAACACCCACTTCCGGTTTATGAATGCTCACCAAAAGCTTTTCAATTCAGTTTATGGAATTTTGTAAAAACGAAGCAATATTTCCAAAATATTCCGTTAAAATGATTAGAAAACATTAACTAATTAAATTGTCTAAAATGTTTTTCAGACAAGTAATATTCAACATCCTTTTCCTTTTTTATGTACAGAATAGAGTTACAAATTAGTAATTACCCAATTATTCCCCCGATTTACCGTTAATAAAGGTATTATATCTAAAAAATCTAGGACCTCAAAAAAAATGAAATCACTGAAAATTTCCTGAACCCTCAAGAAAAGATTTCTACAATCAAATTTTCTAAAAAGTTCTAGAGCCTTCAAGAAAATCTTTGCAATTTAGAAGATAACTTTGAAATCTGAAGGAGAAATTTCTGGAAATTTCCTGAGCCCTTGGAAAAAAAGTCTAGATTTCTAAATGAAAATTTTCTAAAAATTCTAGAACCTCCTAGAAATTTAGAAGACCAGTTGAAAAAATAACTTGAAATCGGGAAGAGAAATTACTGAAAATTCCTTAAACTTTCTCGAAAATAAGAAAACATTCCTAGGAGAAAATTTTCTAAAAAATTCTAGACCCTCCATGAAAAATTCCGCAATTTAGAACTATCTAAATAATTTTATAGCCTCTAGTTGAAACAAAATGTTGAGTTCTAGAAAAGCAATTACTAATATTTACCTGAATTCTCGAAGAGTAGAGGAATTAAAAAACATTTAGAGTCTGAAAGAAAATTTATAAGAAAACTTGAAAAAAAATTTAATTTGGGGAAGAAGTTATTTACTTTTAGAACACACTACAATCAATAATTCTGAAATAATAGACAATTTTGACAAACAAAATCTACAAGAGAGTGTGGCCATTCTTTTAGAAAAAAAAATTCTAGAAAATACTAATGCCGCAAAGAAAATCTTTGCAATTTAAAAGACGACTTCAAAAAAATCTTGAACTCTGGAGAATAAATTTTTAGAAATTTCCTGGACCCTCGAGAAAATAATCTAGATTTCCAGAAGAAAATTCTAAAAATTCAAGAGCCACAAAAAAAAACTCTGCGATTTAAAAGTTGGAAAAAAATTTAAAATGTGGAGAAGAAATTATTTCAAATTTCCTGAACTCTCGAAAATAAGTCCAGATTTTTAAACAAACAAACAAATTTTCTAAAAAAACCTTCATTTAAATCTTCGCAATTTACTGGAAATGTCCCAAATTCTACAAAAAAAATCTACATTTCTAGAAAAGGAATTCTAAAAACTTCGCAGTTTAAAAGACAGCTTAAAAAACAAGGAGAAATAACTGAAAAGAGTCTAGATTTCTAGGAACAGATTTTCTAGAAAAATATATAGCCTCCAAATCTGAATAAAAGTTACTGGAAATTTCTGAACTCTCGAAAAAAAGTGTAAAGTTCTGTAAGAGATTTTTTTATTAAATTTTTGAGCACTGAAGGAAATCTTTGCAATTTATAAGACAATATTAAAATCTAGAAGAGAAATTACTGGAAATCCTAAAAGAAAATAAATCTAGAACTCCCGAATAAGAACTTTGCTAAAAATTCTGGCAATATGAAGAAAAAATACTGTAAACTTCTAGAATCCTCCAAAAAAAGGTTTACAAATCTACAAAGAAAACTTGTGAAAAATTCTAGAATCCTCGATCAAAATTCTTTGAAAAGGAAGATAAAATGAAAATATGGAGGAGGAATTCCTGAAACTTCTAGAAGCCTCTAAATAAGTTCTAGAAATTTTGAATAAAATATCCTAATAAATTGTAAAGTTAAACAAAATCTTGGGAGAGCTTTCTAAATAATCTAGAGCTCTCGAAATCTTTGGTAAAAATTCTGGAAATATCTATTTATTTATTAGATAAGTAAAAGAAATTACTGTACACATAAGTTTTATAAATCTAAAATGAAATCTTGTGAAAAATTCTAGAAACCTCAATGTAAGAAAACTAAAAGTATGGATTATCTGAGAAAATTATAGAAATTTAGAAGAAAATTTTCTAATAGAAAAAGTTGAACAAAATCTTGTATAGAAACCACGAAGTAATTTCTTTAAATAATGATTTTCTGAAAAATTTTGAAACTCTTGAATAAAATCTTTACTAAACTTGTAAAAATTTCTTAACACTGCAACATATTTTGCCCCACAGTGACTTCATCAGGCATCTATATATTTTTGAAACGAAATTTAAAGTTAATTTTGAATCATTGCGCTATAGCCAAAAAAAATGTTGGGAGTGAAGAGCAATTCATTTTAAAGATTTGACTACAAATTTTCTATTTCCTTCTCGAGACTAGTTTCAATCATTATTATGATATCATATATATATATATATATATACATATAGTGTTAATTGTTGTATACAGGGTGACTGACGAAAAACCTTTGGTGCTGTATCTCGCTTATTTTTGATCCGATTTGAATAAATAAAACATCAAATTAAATGATTTTTAAAAGACTTTAATATGAACTGTACTGATATTTTTTCTTGCATCCAGTTTTTGACAAAAGACGATCAACTTTTTTTTTTCAAATTGCACTGTATGTATATTTTGTACTGATCCGCAAGGAGATTTTTTTCTGAATCTAAATTTGTAAACGATTTTATCCATTCATCAAACCAAAGTCGAGAAATTGAGGATTAAAAAAAAATTAAAAATCAAATACCCATAGTAAACAATATACAGAGCCTATTCCAAATGTCAAAAGTGACAGTGTCAGTCATTGGTACAATACTGCAATGATTTTTAATAATTTCATAATAAAAATGTTGCAAGATTTCAAAAACTAAAAAACGATTTCTGTAGAAGCACAAAATTCTAGTACAGTGTTTGAAATATTGCAACATTTTAATTATGGAATAATTAAAAATCGTTGCAGTATTGTATCAATGGCTGTCACTGTCACTTTTGACATTTAAAATAGGGTCTGTATATTGTTTACAATGGATACTTGACTTTTTATTTATTTTTTTAATCCTCAATTTCTCGACTTAAGTTTGATGTATGGATAAATTTGTCTACAATTTTATATTCAGAAAAAAAATCTCCTTGCGAATCAATAAAAATATATATACAGTGCAATTTAAAAAAAAAATGTTGATCGTATTTTGTCAAAAACTGGGTGCGAGAAAAAATAACATTTCAGATCTTATTAAAGTCTTTTAAAAATGGTTTAATTTGATGTTTTATTTATTAAAATCGTATAAAAAATAAGCGAGATACAGCACCAAAGGTTTTTCGCCAGTCACCCTGTATATACAACAATTAACACTGAAACAAAAATTATCAATTTTAATATTATTATTTAATTGATATAACAAAAAGTTATTTAATACATTCAGCACATAAAAATACAAAACTGCTAAAGATTGTGAGAGCTGTCCGGACATATATTTAATAAACTTTTCTAATAAAAGACCCCTCGCAGTTTCTGAAGTGGAAGTGTAGCACACGGTTGAAAAGAAGAGCAATTAGTGAGCAACACCGGTGCGTTTCACGTTCCGGATTAATTGCGTACGTTTGATCAATCTTAAAGACACGCGTAATTAATCACTGCATGAAACAAATTCATTAAACAACTAGAGAATTATAAATAGGGGTATAACTGCAGCTAAAATTATCTCTGCAGATATATTCACTGTGGTATGCAAACAGGATTATTAAGCAATTAAATGCAGAAAGCAATAATTTCGGTGCTCGCAGCAGCGACTGCAGTTAAATTTTAGTTAACCACGAGTTACGCCAGTTAGAAGGGTATGCATATTAATACATTTGTAATTGCTACGTAACTCCAGGAATTATTATTGTAGAACGACAATGTATACATAAAAGCAACGAGAGATTATAATATATTTTGCAATATGTTATATAATATACTTAACTTATCACAATTGCTACAGTACAGATATAAAAAAACAAATATTATTATTTAAATAATAAGATTATATAAATAAAACACGTTTTAACTCTGTTTGTATAACTAAGATTAAATTCATTGGTGAGTCATGTTGTATAACAAAGGATAATCCTCCGCCATTAATAATAAGAATATAAATAATAACTGCAATATGTAATTTAATTTTTATCGTATGTTAATAATATATTAAATAATAGAAAATAAATTTAA
Source organism: Ontholestes murinus (assembly GCA_963969525.1). NCBI lineage: Eukaryota > Metazoa > Arthropoda > Insecta > Coleoptera > Staphylinidae > Ontholestes > Ontholestes murinus. Next base: position 19,108 of record CAXAKX010000055.1, on the reverse strand, counting down.
ATTACCTAGGAGGAAAATAAACCTCGTCTTAATTAGCAATTCAAAATATTTTTTTATACACTGCGGTAAAAATTTACGCACGACTAATTTCATATTATTATATAAATATTAATAATAATAATAGAATCATCAAATCGCATCAACCTATTATAACGCATAATAATTACGTTATTTATTCACCTACGGTTGCGATAAGGCTCATCATCAATTATTTACACCGTATATCCCGGCGCATCCACCATTTATGCGCATTAATTATTTCCGCGGAAATAATCAGTCCAGACGTTTCTGCTCGCACCTAATTCACTTCCTTTTTTATCGTCTTTCCCTAAAGGGGCCCTTTGTACACTCTCCACGTCCTCCAGGTAAGGGCCCTCCACTTTTTCAGCCCTCGGGGAATGTCAATTATGTATTCTTTTTATATAACTCCAAGAACAAACGCGCAATAAATTGTATATTTTTCTACATTATACTATTCTTATTTACAACTATATTAAACACGACACTATTATTCCTGTAACACTCTAGAATATATTATCCCTCATTTATAATGTCTCACATTCGAGGAATTAATTAAGGACGTAGTGCACATTATGCAAGTGCGCTCGTGTAATTCTCAGTTTTGGGTTTCTACTTGTATTTGAGGGGCGTATATTACAGTCCCATCTGTTTGTCTGGATTTCTGGCAAACGCCATATTTGCACGCCTCTTTGGAAAGTTTGCAAGGAACGAAATTTATCACCTTGCGTTTTTCTCCCTCCCTCAGTATTAATTTTAAAAGCGTTTCAACTTTTTATATTTATTGCGCGTTGGGGTTTCCCCCATATTTTTTCATTCGTTTCGAGTGAAGTCTGATAGGTAGATTTATAGCTACTTATTTCAGAGAAGGAAGTTTTACGGTGGAATACACGTTAATACTTTTATGAACTATTGGGTTTGTAGAGAAGCGGAAGTTTGATAATAAAATTTATTGAATTATTGTTTACCTATCAATATTTTATTATTATTAATAATTCTCTAATTGTTGGTGGTTTGTACACTTATTTAAGGATATCAGTGTAAGGTTTAGATAATAGATCTCACCTTAATAATGTCTCCCTTCAAAATTTATTAGAATTGACTGTAGATCTATGTGTAATAAGTAATTATTTTTGTTAGTAGTCAAATTCAAATTTTAATTAATATTTTGGCAAAAGACTGGGGAAAGATAAAAGATATGATGCAGAAAGAGGAGAGGTAAATACCTTTATTGAAACAAAAGAAGATTTCGAGTGAATGCAAGGGAAACAATGTGGATGCGAATCGGAAATAGAGGAAGTGAAGGAAGAATAGGTGAACTAGAATGGGGTTTTCAGGCAACTTTGAATTGGTGTGCATTCGCGTTATATGCGTGTGTGAAGCTCAATTTGCTGCAGGGTGTCGAAATTTAAGGAATAAGGAAGTATAAATGCATTTAGACAGAGCAGTCGTTGCTCCTGAAGCAGATTCTGGGGGTTGATAGATCAACGCAACAACAAATAGGGTGAATGTGGTGTGGAGTGGATAATAATAGATTAGTGAAAGTTATATGGAGACGTGAATGGGAACATAACTAAGTAAAGGGCAGGAGTGTATTGTAAATGAATAGTTGAAGATTGGAGCGAACGTGCAGGCATGGATGAAAGAGAAGTGGAAAAAGGTTGATTTGCAGAAGAGGCAATGTATCGGGAGGACGTATACAATTTGAGGTATGAAAGGTGGTAGGTGTATTGAAGAGTGACTAATAGTAACTTCTCAAATGAAGACTTACTCTAGATCAAGCTAGATGCGATTCGAGAGAAAGAGGAAGGAAGGTTTAGATGGGGAAAAGTCTGGTAGGTGTTTTCTGTGAATGAATGGCATGGAGAGATGATGTCAATTAGGTGAGGGTAACAGAATGAATAAGAGAGAAACGAGCTGATGTAATGGTTATGGCGAGACTGAAGTGGGAAAGGGAGGTAATTGAAAAAGTAGAATAGAATATTTTCATATGTCAAGTAGAATAGAATATTATTTTTATATGTTAAAGCTTTTATGCCAAAAAGGTTCCCACAGACGAAAATTATAAAGTTTAAGGATAAATTTATGTAAACACAAATAATGTTATAATTTCTTTTCCTAGTCACTAAATTTACTAATATGATGAGATCAGATCCAAAAAAGGATGAAACTAGTGCGTGGATATTGTTAGCAGAGAAGTAATAGTTTAATGTTTAAACATAAACAAGATTTTTAAAGATTATATATCATTTTAGCGATTAAAAAAGTTCGTATTCTTGACCTAAGTTAATAAATTATTCATTTCTCTAAGAGTTTGATGTATTTTTTAATATAAATTATTTTAAAGAAATTTTTAACATTTTTAAGCACATTTAAATTTCTTTATTATATAAAAAATATGATTTGAATTGAGGAAGCGGATATATTATATGATGAAACTCCATAACACATTGAAATAAAATGTTTGTTTTATTTCAAAAATATGATTGTAACTTTCTTCGAAATTAAAAGAAATAAAATTCTACATCTACAATAAATCATAAAACTTAGAAAACATTTAGTTTGAAAACTGCAATAATTTAAATATGTATTGCTTTAGAGTATAGTAGACTTCTCACAATAAATTAATCACTTTTTTCTTCGATAAAATATTAGTATATATCTAGAGTAAGTTACTAAATCTATACTAATATTTTGTAGAAGAAAAAACGGCAATTTAGTAATAAAAACTAGTTGATAACTTTAAAATAGATGGTATATAATTTTTAAAAAAAATAACTTTAAAAAATTAATCATTGCAAATGTATATAAAAATTTGCTTCAACGTAATGAGAATTACGAGAAAATAATTCAAAAATTATTTAAAGAAAACTTAAAATTTTTGAAGGGACAAAAATTGACAAAAACAGTTGAGCATTATTCCAAAATAGTAAAAATATTTTCAAAATGTATATTATTTTTATTCCTAAATAATCTTTAAAATTTTATCAATAAACAAATCAAAACTAGTTCAATTTTTTTTTAATATTATTGATACTACTACTAAACATCTTTATTCACAGAAAAAATAAAATCCAATATATGTAATGTATAAAATAAAATAAATTCTGATTATTTATATTTTACAAAGAAATTAGATTTTCTAAAAACAAAACATAAAAAACTTTAAAAAATCAGGTAATAATTTCTTAAAAATAATAAAATAATAATAATTTCTGTTCTTTTAGATTAGATCTAATTGATCAAAAACCAGTTAAAAACAATATTGAAACCAATTAAAAAACAATTAGAAACTGTCAATACAAATTTGCCAAAAACAGTTAAAATTTTATTTAAAAAATTAAAATTTGCTAATTTTTTTATAAAGATATAAAAACGGAACACGTTTAGAAACTGGTTTAACCAATTAGAATTTTTACTTAAAATTTGTTATAAAAAAAGTTTTTCAAAAAAACAGTCAAAACAATGTTCAAACCAACTAAACTAGTTTACATCTATCACTAAAAAACATTTAAACAGCTGAAACTTTTATTATTTTGCCTAAAAGAAAGTTTGACAAGAAAAAAAAAACAGTTGACAACTTTATTATATTTAAAATCAAAAGCAATTAAAGATTTGTAAATATTTAAAATCAAAATTAGCTGGAAAAATCGTTGAAGATTTTTTAAAATAAAAATAATTTGCTTACAAAACAATTCACAACCTTCTTTAAAAAAGAAGAGTGGAAAAAAGTTCAAAATTTATTTAGTATTATTTGTATTAATAGAAACCTCAAATATAAATGTAGTAGTTTTGAATTTTATTAAAATCAGTAAAGTACCAATTGAAAAGTTTTTATAAAATTAATCGAGACTAAAAAAAGTAGAATTAAAATCTAAGAAAAAACCATATCTAAAAAAAATGGAAATTAAAAAAATGTAAACATTTTCTTTCTTTATTATCGAAGAAACATTTTATTAAAAGACAGTTAAAAAAGTCCAATTAAAAACCATAAAAATCAAAAAATTGACTCAAAAATTTAAAAAAAAATTGGTAGAGAAAGTCAACTAGAGAACTCCATAAAAAATAAATTTAGAATGTAATTGAACAATTAAAATGTTAACGGTGGAGGCTTCTACTTCGTTATACATTATTCTTCACAAATTATTTTTTTTAAACTTTGTATAACACTGACTTTATTTAGTTTTTTATTTTAATTGTCATTATCAAACTTCTAGTTTGTCATTATCAAACTAGAAGTTTGATAATGACAAGTTAAAATTGTCGAAACTATAGTCACTAAATAAAGTCAGTGTTATACAAACAAAGTTAAAAAGTTTTTTATTTGTGAATTAAAATGCTTGCTAAAAAAAATGTTATAAAACATAAGAATTTAAAAATTAAGTGAAATTTTTCCAAAAATGATGAAGAAAAACTTTTACAAAGAAAATCAATTGAAAAAGTTAAACTTTGTTAAAATTAGAATAAGAAAAACTGAAATTCTAAATAATGACTTTTTTTTTTTTTTTTTTTTTTGACTTAGGCACGTGCCATTCAGTCACATCAGTTATGTTATTGTAGTTATTATGTTATGAATAATGGAATATCAACAGGGATACAATAATAATGACTCTAAGTTAATTAAAATTCGATTTTAAATTGTTTGTAACTTTTTTCTATTTGAACTGTTGTTTACCAATTATTTTACTGCACAGTTTGAAATATATTTTTGATAATGCTAACGGTTTTTATGCAAGAAAATGTGAACAGCGACTCGAATATGTGTATTTAATTCAGCTCCAGTGAAAATAAAAAGTTTCAGGGCTTTAAGGGGTAAATAATAGTTGTTTAAATCCGAACATAGTTTTTAATCTATATATTTTGGATCAATTGAAACATGTACTCAGTGAAAATCATAAATTTAAGAGGTAAATAATAGTTGTTTAAAACCAAACATTGTTTTTAATTCATATATTTCGGATCAATTGAAACATGTACTTTTCTCTCCTTTGTTTTACTTTCTTACTATCCAAGGCCCTCAAGTGTTTTATAACTCAAGTCGTTTTGATTGGCCCCTAGACGTGAAGATATTTTGTGTTCCTTTCTCTGATTTTATATTAATTCCGTTAAAGATAATCTGAACAATTAAAATGGTTCTAACTTGTAAATACTTTCTGTAATGTAGATCGCGCAAGATGGGATTATTATAACAAAGAGGCCAAGAAACTCAACGTTAATAGTTTAGATTTAGATTTAGATTTAATAGATAATAACGATAACATTAATGTTATTTCAGTTCCGTTTAAAATAGAAAGTATAATACAGGCAACAATTGAAAAGACTTTAAACACACATTTATGATAAAAATATGATAGAATGTTTTTATGTAGAAGTTTATATATATTTATAAAAGGTTGGTTTTGTAGGTTAAAGTTATTATACCAATAAAGGTTCTTTTTTTATTAAAATTTAAAAATGATGTACTACATTCCATGTCCTGTAAAATTAATGCTATTAATGATAAACTGAAAGTAGTTGAAATGGAATAAAATCTACTTAAAACTGAATTGCAGTTATTAAAATCTAGAGATAATATTGCTAGAGCATCATCCCTAAACGTGACTAATATTTTTCAAGAAATTGAAGAGAAAAATGAACGCAGTTTCAATATAATAATATACAATTTACAAGAACAAACGAGTCAATTATCTGATAAAATACTTCTCGTAGATAAAATACCAGTCGATAATATTATTGATATTAATATTAACACGTCACCAGTCAAATTGAAACGAACTGGAAAAGGGTGTAATAATAAAACTAGGCTATTCAAAGTTTTCCCACTAAAAATTATGCTAAATTAATATTAAAAAATGGTAATCAAATAACTAGTGAAGTTTAAAGCGGATTTGACAACGTATCAACGCAATAATCTTATTAAATTGTGTAACGAGTCAGATGAAAGAATTGAGAGGGTGAGAAAAATATCACATTCATGGTTCTCCACAAATTGTGAATGTGATAAATGTAACGATTCGTCAAGAAAACTAAATAGTCTAAATATATTTTTTCAAAACGTCGACGGATTCACCACAAAAATCAAAGAATTTTCCCAAAACATTATTACAAGTACATATGATATTTTTATAATTGTGGGAACGTTCTTCACAAATAATATTACTAGTACTGAATTATCTTTAAATAATTATGACCTTTTCAGATGTGATCGGTCAATTTTATCAAGTACAAAAACAAAAGTGTAGGGGTGTATTAATTAGAATAAAAATATATTTAAATGTAACTAAAATTCAAATTTCTCAAACTTAAGTACAACAAGTTACGGTAAAAATTACTTTAAACTAATTAGAGGTGTATATTCCGCCTAATAGCACTGCTGAATATTACTCTGTTCATAATAAATTCAAAATAAGAAAACATTTCGTGATTCTATAACAATGAGTCTTACTAAGACTACAAAACAAATTCCTTGTTGAAACAACTACTTCTCTGGCTAATACCACGACAGACATTGAATGATACAAAAGTAATTTGCGTGTTACAAATAGTACGACTATCAAAGCAACACTAATTTAAATGTTTCAACAAGTAATTTGTTTTGTAGTCTTAGTAAGACTTATTATTGTAGAATCACGAAATGTTTATAAGTTGATTTTCTACAACGAACTGAAGGATTTTAATATATTTTATTATTACTTTGTTCATTGTGAAACAATAAAGTAAGTAGTTGAATAAATCAGTTTGCATAATCTTCTAATTTGTGGTGACTACAATCTACCAGGTATCTATTAGGATCTAGACATACTAGAAGAAGATGAAAATTCTAGTTATAATTTGTCACAGGCTAATTATATTGAAATTAATGAATATTTATCATCTGTCAACTGGTCAGAATATTTTAAACTTAGTAGTTGATATAAATGAAGTTGTTGATTATATTTATTCTGGCTTGTATAAATAACCATGTTCCTTATAAGAAAGATTGCTTTATAATTATCCTACATGGTGACTTCTTTGTCCTTAATTATTTGTTGATGTTTTATTAAATGTGTGTTTAGTTTAGTTTATTTACTCTACAAGTCAAAATGATACAAAATAAAATACACTCACAATAACTTTAAATTTTAAATCGCAATACTTGAAGGCGGAGTTCACGGTGCAGTATTCTTCAACTCAGACCATTATTCCTTATAGCTGCCGACGAATATCAGGAAGCGATTCTTGCCATTCAGGAGAAGCAATTAAAAATAAAGAATCAAATAAGTCTCTGATAAGAAACAGGCGCATAAATAAATAAATAAATAAATAAATCGTCATGAACATAACCAGATTATTTCATATTCCAAAATTTAAGAAATCAGAAATGTATTCTGATTACCCAATAAACTAATTTAATATATATATATATATATATATATATATATATGTATGTATGTATGTATAAGCTAGAGCGTAATATTAAAATCAATTCTAATAGCTTTTGGTCGTTTTTAAAAGAAAAAAATGAAGTTAAAGGTATACCAGTTAAGAATTAAGAACGTTTAAGAATTATAAAGGTCAAACAAGTAATAATATGTTGCGAGCGGTTAATTATTTTACAAAACTCTTTGCTGGCGCATATTTAATTGTTGTTGGTGTGGTTCCCCAGATTACAAGTTATTCTTCCATAAATTTCAATTATAAATTTAACATAAGTTCATCTGAAGTTTTTGAAGCAATTAACAACTTAAAATGTAATTCCACGTGCGGACCAAACGGAATTCCCAGTTTGTTTCTAAAAAATTGTATTTTTGCTCGACCAATTACCATTATTTTTAATATGTCAATCAATCATGAAATAGTTCCCAATTTATGGAAACGCAGTTGTATTACCTGTTTTCAAATCTGATAAGATCGATGAATACACTGATTATAGAGCTGTATGTTTACAATCTTTGATTCCCAAATTGTTGGATTTGATATTGTCAACCAAATTAGTTAGTTATGTAGAAATATTTAGTCAGATCAGCAAAGAAAGCAAACTTAATTTTGTTACAAAATTCTTTGTTGGAGGCTTTCGAGAGTCGAAATCAAGTAGATGTTATTTATACAGATTTCTCAAACACTTTTGACAGGATTAACTACAAAATGATAATTGATAAATTAGTTATTTATGGATTTAATACTAGTAATGTTAATTGAATCAGTAACTTTATTTGAGAGATAAACCAATGTGTTAGAATAAATAGTGTATCATTCCAAGATTTTAAAAACTAGTCAGGGGTGCCACAAGGATCTCATTGATCTTTATTAATTATATTATAGCATATGTTCTTTTTTCTTAAATTTTACTCTATGCAGATTATAAATAATTATTTAGAGTTATAGCAAATACCTCAGATTACAACCTGTTGCAGTAAGATTTAAATATGACACAGACACAATTTTTCTTTTCGAGAAATTAGTGAATGCCGTTAAAAATGTTTCAAACAATTTTCACGAAAAAAATACTTTCCCTGTATAGAAAAAGTAAAAGAACAAAAGAAAATTTAATTGAAACATGATTAAGACAGTTAAAGTTTTCTAAAGAAGAACAATGCATAGAAAAAAATTAAGTTAAAACCTAAAAAATTGAAAAAATCTCAAGAAAGTTAAACATTGCAAAAAACATAATAATGTAAACCTTTTATTAAAAGAAACTCTAAAAAAATATTGCAAAAAAGAGAAAAGTTTAAATTTTAAGGAAATACACTTAAAAATTAGTCAAACCAACTAAAATTATTAAAAACAGCTAAATATTTCCTTCAACTAGTTTAAAATTTGCAAGACAATGGCATGATCTAAAATATCTAAAAACCAGTCATTAACTGGAAACGATAATTCAATGTTTGTCTTTAAAATTTTTCATAAAAATAGTTATCAGCATTCTAAAAACAAGAAGATCTGATGATTGTGAACAAAGTCTCGGAATAAAATATGTTTGAGAAGAACAGCTAATTAGTGGATATTGACAATAAATTATTGATAAAGCAAATATTAAATATCCCACCGGGATTGAAACATGTTCAATAAACTTCCAATTGAAGAGCTATAAGCCAACCACAAGAGCTGGCTAAATATGGCACAGTCTGTCTAATATTCCAAACAAAAATGAAAAAACATTCTTTCTCGCCTCACTCAAAATTATTTTAAAAAGATATTTTTAATGAGCTGGAAGTATAACATATTCTCAAGTAAAAAAAATAGATTTGAAAAAGTGTTCTCATATCTAAAAGTAATAACGGGAAAAAAATAGAAATAAAAACATATTCTAAAAATATTTAAATGCATTTTCTTATAGTTCTCTTTATTCTGTGGTATTTTATAGAAAAAAAATGATTTAATAATATTATCAAGTAAATAGAAATCAATTTTCAAAAAATTACTCTGTACCTTTATTTTTTTGTGTTCTTTCCTTTAAAAAGGGGAATAGACACAATTAATTATTGTGAAACTAGAATATTTATTATTTCCTATCAACATGAACTAACATAAAGACGATATACAGGTTATACGTTCTACTTCTCCATCTCTGGTCCTGAATGCGTTTCAACAAGAAATAAGTACTATTAGCGTTCTGAAGTAATTTACAAGGTCATATTTTCGCATACGAGTTTTTTTGCAGTAATATATTTAATTCAGGTGGGTTTATGTTATTAAATACATCCAAAAATTCAAATATATCAAAATCTATATTCATTAAACTATCAGCGAGAACTTATAAGATTCCCACTGATAATAGTTACTTGAGAAACAGGTGTTTTATCCTATTAAAAAAAACTCTTGGTATTATACATCAGAGGGGTATTGTATTTAAACTTTATCTAACATGCTTAAATAAATATATAATTGTACTCTAAACGTAAGAAAAAATTATATACAAATAATTTTAACTGCATGTAGAAGAGCGGAGTTCACTCTTACAGATGATCTTCCACTCGAAAATTGTATCATATATTATATGTTACTTCCTCGCTCCTTATCTGCTTCGTTTGACCCATTTAAATAATATTTTTATACAGAAACTGAATTTCATGTAAATACAGAAACAAAATTTACATGGCATACAGAAAATTAATCATAAATCAAAACCGTCGCTGGCAGCCTTTGAAATTCCCAGTGATGATATTTACTTGAGGAATAGGTGTTTAATCTTAAACAGTTCATGAAGTTGTTCATCAGTAAATTATGTCATACTAGATGTTACTTCCTAACTTGTCTGCTTCGTTTTGCCCATCAAAATAATATTTTTATACGAAATAACGATTGTCAAGTCAATATCGTGCAAAACTCACCAAAAGAGTCTGAGGATAAATGATTACGATATACGATATGAGAGCGATACATAATTTTAAACTTGTTAACCACTCAGTCAAAAACACGGAGCCCCATGTTGGGCGCCAATTATAATAAGGATCTAATCTCGGCCCTCTAATATATTTGATATTGTAACTATATTATTAGTTATGTTTTTTAACCAATCTTTCGATTAAGCAATCACGTGCTTTCTCTTCACCATCTTTATTGTAATAATAAATTTTTATTAGTAAATTATGTTCCACTCTAGGACGACGCGATTTTTAGGATGTGTTAACTGTTTTATTCATTCTACTCTAAATGAAAAATATAGATATTGTTGGGGAACATTAACATTCTATCGGTTTAATTTTTAATTGCAATTCATTCAAACCCAAATAATTACCGCCCGTTGACATTTAATTAAATTCGTTTTTGCAATCGCGCCGGTGTGACGAGGCTTTTGTCCGGTGTAGGTATATCGCATTTATCTCTATTTATCAGCCGGCTGCATTGTGGATACGGTGCATAATAGGCGCTGACACTAAAACAACATTGATGTAGCGCATCTGGATTTTGCGTATATATCTCGCGCGCAAAAATTGGATTAGTCATTGTGCCGTCGGAATTATTATCGGGATAATGTACAATTTTTTCCCCTGGCGCCTAGATAATAGGGCTTCGAACAAAAAAAAAGACACATCAAGGGTGTCGGCTTTAAAAATCCATAAATTTAACAAAATTATAAATAACTAATTGAGTTAAAACAGTTTTTTTTATTATTATAGATCTGTCAAGTATTATACGTGAAGTTATTTACTGTATTGTGGAAACGCAATCTCTTCACATCAGACGCATGAGTTGCATTATATATTTGATATCGGATCGGATCGACGTTTTATTCGCTTCAGTTGATTTAAATTGTTTTCATTATAAATTCGATTTTCTGGGAGTAGAATCTAAATATATCAAATTGGATATATGGAGAATAGCAGATTGTAGATGATAATTATTCAATAACAGTTGAGAGGTAATATTTAACAGATGAAAATTGATGATTGACAGATAATGATTGATAAATGACAGCTGACAGATAAAAATAGACAGATGATGAATGGCAGATGTCAGTTGACAGAAGACAGATAACAAAAGACAGAAGACAGACAATAAACGACAGAAAACAGAAGACAGATCACAGATGAGAGATAACAGATGACAGATGACAAATGACAGATGACAGATGACAGATGACAGATGACAAATGGCAGATGACAGATGACAGATGACAGATGACAGATGACAGATGACAGATGACAGATGACAGATGACAGATGACAGATGACAGATGACAGATGACAGATGACAGATGACAGATGACAGATGACAGATGACAGATGACAGATGACAGATGGCAGTTGACAAATGACAGATTTATATAGTGTTTAAATGTTTACATTATATTAACATTTCTTTGATACAATAACAATTATTTTTTTTATATTTCAGGATATCGACTTCAATGGATTCTGTACGTTCATCGACACATTTCTGGAGGTCCGCACACCGGAGGAACTATGCCGGCACCTGTTCCTCTCCTTCGTCAAGCAGGGCCCCGTCAACATGGACGGCAAGGCCTTCAAGGAGATGGCGGTGCTCAGTTCCACCACGGCCTGCGCGGCCATCACGTCGCACAACAAGGGCCGGACAGGTGGGTAGAAGCGATCAAAAGGGCCGGACCTTTTTTTCTTCCACCTCTCCAAATTAGATTAAGGCAAAAATTAACGACCTGGGACTTCAGCGGCCTAATTAAACGGGCGGTCCCGGACGGGCGAGAAAGAAAAAAAAACACAAATTGCGAAAAATCCCAAAGGTGGACGAAGGGGGTCCGCTAATTGAGGGCGTTATTAAAATCCGCCGTTACGTAATCTCGGGCAATTTCCAGGGCAAATTGGCCGTAAAATGTTTTACTGGTTTACACCCGGCGAGGGGGTTTCGCCCGCCACTGCAAACTACAAGTTTACACCGTGTTAACACGGATGAATATTCATTACGTACTTAAATAGCCGCCTCCTTGATTATAAACTTACTTGACTACAGCTTTTTTACTTTCCCTATATAGTATATGGTATATAGTGCGTATATTTCGTGCGTAGAAATGTCTGTGGGCGCTGTATCTCAAAAACGAATGATCCGATTGTGATGAAACTTTAAACTTAAGATTTTATCGTTAAAATCTGGAACTGAAAAGCTTTTGGTCAACATTCATAAACCGGAAGTGGATGTTTACTCGGGGTATTTTTTTCCGATATTTTTTTCTAAATATGAAAAATATTAAAACAAAAGTTAAAGAGGATGAAAAAGTGAAGAAGTTTTATTAAAATATTTATTTCATAAAGTTCTTAACATTTTTTGATAATTGTTAATAAACTATTAGAGTTACATGAAAATTGTATTACAAATAATTGTAGAGAATTCAAAACTGAACAAATGGTGATGTGGCCATCATAATACTTTTTCCTATATTTTATTCGAAAACTATGAGGTTTACGCAATAATGTTGTTCTTGATAATTTGTTCACTTATGAATTTTCTACAATTATTTGTAATATACATTTCATTTAACTCCTATAGTTTATTTAGCAATTGACTAATGTTTATTTTACGAATTTTACGAAAAATATATTTTAATAAAACTTGTTCAGTTTTTCATTCCCTTTAACTTTTGTTTGAAAAGTTTTGTAAAATTTTCCATATTAAAAAGAAAATAGGAAAAAAAACAAAAACCGCTTCTAGTAAACATCCACTTCCGGTTTATGAATATGCAACAAGTGCTTTTCAGTTCCAGTTTGAACAATAAAACCTCAAGTTTAAAGTTTCATCTCAATCGGATCATTCGTTTTTGATCTACAAAATACTGCTTGCGCAGTGGAGAATGTTTGTATGTAAGATATACTCCCCAATCAGTGTTTTCTACTTGTGTGGAATATCAACTGCTGTCAATTGATACATACAAACATTCTTCACTGCGCAAGCAGTATTTTATATATTTTCAATACACAAACATACACCACTGCGCAAGCAGTATTTTGTAGACAACTTAAGTTGATATACATTCTTATCCATAAACATTCATAACTGCGCAAGCAGTATTTTATAGATTAAGATGAAGTAGACGACAATTGATATATGACGATTGACTGATTCAGTTGAAATTTAAAATTGACAGTTTAACATTAAATTCGACCATGGATATATGAAGAAAAAATGAAAAGTATTCTAGGAAAATTACTTGTTCACTTCGATAAGTCGAGAGTAGGCAATGAATAATGCATTGGTATAGGTCAAAGATACGCTATAACAATGATCAATGTATCAGGCTAGACCAAAAGTACGCCAGGGCAATTTGTAATTTATTGAAATAGGCCAAGAATACGATAGGGTAATAAATAATTATTAGCATAGGTTAGGAGTACGCTAGGACATTTAATTGAATTGAAGCCAAATATGCAATAAGGCAAGCACATACACACAATCGCGCACACAAAATACTGTCATCATCCTAACTTGGATATATGTCAACGTTTGTGCACTTTGAGGACTTATATATTTTGTTTGGAAATTGTTTTAACAATTATATATTATCGATACAATTAATAATACAAGTGTTACATATTTTTTCTATAAAATTTCCTTTTTGCTAAGGAATTATTAATAAGGCAATTTTTTTTATATGAAAATTGTAACTGCATTTTAGTTTCCTTAAATTCAAGTGTGTCACTTTGTTTTTAGCTGTGATGGCTGGAAACATCTTAATCTATAAAATACTGCTAGCGCAGTTATGAATGTTTGTAGATAAGAATATATATCAAATTAAATGATCTACAAAATACTGCTTGCGCAGTGATGTATGTTTTTGTATTGAAAATATGCAAAATACTGCTTGCGCAGTGAGGAATGTTTGTAGGTAAGATATACCCAAGCAATATTTTCGACTTATGCGGAATGTCAACTGCTGTCAATTGATACATATAAACATTCATAACTGCGCGACCAGTATTTTATAGATTAAGATGCAGTAAACGACATTTGATATTTGACGATTGACTAATTCAGTTGAAACTTAGAATTGGCAGTTTAACATTAGATTCGACCATGGATTTATGATAATTGAGAAAAAATGATTAATGTGTTTTTTTGAGAGTTACGTGAAGATAGATTTGATAATTACACAGGAAAAAATGGTATGTAATGTTTGATGCATTAACCCTTTGGGTACATTTGACGAGTGAAATTCGTCATCTGCTTACTTGGGCGAAGTTACGGCGGACGAGTCTGACTCGTCATCTGAATTTAAGGGGCAAGCGCTTATAGCAAACAATTGCCTGACGTTTGTTTGTGACATTTTTAAATCCTTGAATGTAATTTTTGAATTTTCAATAATTTAAGTTTCAATCTTTATAATTTTGTTTTTTTGTTTTTAGGTTATGATTTATGCACATTTCATAGCATGAACAATTTTTAGTACACTTATAATATTTTTATGTAATTTTAACTTTTAATCATTAAATTTAATATTTGTATTTTCCTCAATTGAAATTTGAAGCATTTTCAATTTGTTATTAAGGAATTTTAGTTCAAGTTTCAAGCGTTATCATTTTTTTTGGGATACTATATGCCAATTATTTGTCATAATTTTTATATTTTGAACTTTTTTTTAATAGATTTATATTGTTTTAAAGTATTTGTAATAGAGATTGTGTTTATTTATTCATTTTTAAATCAGTGAATGCAATTTATTAATTTCCGATAATTCAAGTTTCAAGCGTTGGCATTTTGTTTTCAGAGTTTATAACTCAATTATTTTACATATGTTTTATATTTTAAACATTTTTAAATCAATATATGATATTTTGAAATAATTTTATTGGTAATAATATGTTTTTTTAATCATTGAATGCAATATTTGTATTTACTGCAATTCAAATTTCAAGCGTTGCGATTTTGTTTTAAGAAATTGTAATTCAATTATTTTATGTGTATTTCATAGCTTATATATTTTTTAATAGGTTTATAATATCTTTATTTATTCATGTTTAAATATTTGAATGCATTTTTTTGCATTTTTAATAATTCAAGTTTCAAGCGTTATCATTTTGTTTTCTGATTCTGTAACTCAATTATTTTATATGTATTTTATAGTATGAACAATATTTAATAGATTTATAATATTTTAACAAGTTTCTACAAGTTTCTAAATCATTTAATGTAATATTTGTATTTTCTTCAATTCAAGTTTCAAGCGTTGTCATTTTGTTTTTAGAAAATGTAATTCAATTGTTTTATGTATATTTCATAGACTAAATATTAGTTAATAGATTTATAATGTTTTAAAATAGTTGTAGTAGTTATGATGTTTATTTATTCATGTTTAAATTATTGAATGCAATTTTTCAGTTTTCAATAATTCAAGTTTCAACCGTTATAATTTCTTTTTTATTCTGTAACTCAATTATTTTATATGTATTATATATTCTGAACATTTTTAAATAGATTAACACTAGTTTAAAGTCAGTTTAGCGGTAATAATAGCTTTTACATTTTTTAAATCACTAAATGCAATTTTTCATTTTTCAATAATTCAAGTTTAAAGCGTTATAATTTTGTTTTTAGATATTATAATCCAATTATTTGATATAAGTTTTATAGTCTGAACATTTCTAAATAGTCTTATATAATTTTTAAGTAGTTTTATTGGTAATTATATTATTTATATTTTTTTAAATAATTCAATGTAATATTTGTGTTTTCTTCAATTCAAGTTTTAAGCGTTGGTATTTTGTTTTCAGACATTGTAACTCAAATATCGTGTGCATTTTTTATAGCTTAAATATTTCTTAATCGAATTATTATAGTTTAAATTAATCTTACTGGTGATAATGTTCTATTTTCTTTCTTACAAATTTTTAAATCGTTGAACACCTTGCAATTATCTTTATTATTCCCCCTTTTTTGTGGTACATACAACGAAAAGTTGGATAAAAATGATACAAGTAGAAAGATAAGAAATCTAGATTCTTAGATTCTCTAATGAAAGTCAAAGGACGTTTGAATTATATTCAGTTCAATCCATTGAAAAGAGCGCTATTTGCAATAAAATTCTATAGACTTTGCGAGTCTTCATCAGGTTATTATAACCTGGTTTGTGCAGATAAAATATCGGGAATTGATAAATCGGCGTCAGAGAGTGTTGTCCTAGAAGAAGAACAGATGGCTATCTACAATGTGTGGACAATTAGTATTCGTCGTCATAAATATATTTCAAATTACTAGAACTTGCCATAAGAGCTTACATGCCGCTAAACAATACCATAAAAAATTAGAGGCCAAAATATAAAGATAAGAAAGATGTACACATGCTTAGCAAAAAACGTTCAAAAATTGATTTAGTTAATACAAGGAAGCGAAAAAAGAAAGGTGACAATTTTGATTTTGTTTCCTAATATTCTCTTTTGTTATCTGATGTTCTCTGATATTATCCTTTGTTCTCTTATATTCTCTAATATTCTCCTCTGAACTGTTCTATTATCTGATGTTTTCTGCTATTATCTGTTGTTCTCTGATGTTTACTTCTGTACTTTGATGTTCTCTACTATTCTATGTTGTTTCCTTTTATTCTGTGTTGTTCTATAAAATTTTCTTCTGCTTTCTGATATTCTCTTCTGTTGTTTGCGGTTCTCCTATGTTCTCTGTTGTTCTTTTGAGTTATCTGCTGTTCACTTTTTTTCTCTTCTGTTTTCTGATGTTGTCCTCTGTTCTTTTATACTGTCTTCTCTTCTGTTCTCTGCCATTATTTGCTGTTCTCTGATAGTTTTTTTTTCTGTTCTCTGCTGTTTTTGCAGTTTGTTCTCTTTTCTTTTATTTTCTGTGTTTCTGTGGTGCTTTCTGCTATTCTCTGATGTTCTTTGCTGTCCTTTTTTAATGTTCTCTTCTGTTCTGTAATGTATTTCTCTGTTCTCTTCTGTTCTCTGATGTTTTCTTCCGTTCTCGACTTGTTTTTGCTGTTTATTCTGTTCTCTGATATTCACTGTGGTTCTGTGCTCTTCTCTTCTGTTCTCTGATTTTGAACAACACATTCTCTGATGTTTTCTTTTATTTTCTGCTTTTCTATTCCAGTTATTTTTGTTATTCTGTTCTGTGATATTCTCTGATGTTCTCTTGCAATGTTCTCCTCTCTTATATTCTGTTTTATGACGTTCTCTGCTATTATCTGTTGTTCTCTGATGTTTACTTCTGTTCTTTGAGATCCTCTACTATTCTCTGCTGTTCTCTGATGTTTTCTAATGTTCTGTGCTATTCTGTAAAATTTTCTTCTGATCTCTGATATTCCCTTCAGTTTTTCCTTTGTTTATATAATAACAAATTAAATCCGTTATATAATCATAAAAATCAACAAATAATTCAGTCCTTAGGGGATCACTAGTTCTTCTAAGTATATATTAAGCCACAATCTTGTAAATTAGTTAGTAAGCTATTGATAATGAGTGCTTTGCACTCGAAATGTATACATATAGCGAATAAAAAATATTTTGTGAAAAAAAGTGTTACCATTTTTTCCTGTGTAATTATCAAATCTATCTTCACGTAACTCTCAAAAAACCACGTTTCCACATTGATCATTGTTTAGCGTATCTTTGACCTATACCAATACATTATTCATTTTTTCTCAATTATCATAAATCCATGGTCGAATCTAATGTTAAACTGCCAATTCTAAGTTTCAACTGAATCAAATATCAAATGTCGTTTACTGCATCTTAATCTATAAAATACTGCTTGTGCAGTTATTAATGTTTGTGGATAAGAATATATATCAAGTTATCTACAAAATACTGCTTGCGCAGTGGTGTATATTTGTTTATTGAATATATGCAAAATACTGCTTGCGCAGTGACGAATGTTTATATGTATCAATTGACAGCAGTTGACATTCCACATAAGTAGAAAATATTGCTTGGATATATCTTACCTACAAACATTCCTCACTGCGCAAGCAGTATTTTGCATATTTTCAATACAAAAACATACATCACTGCGCAAGCAGTATTTTGTAGATCATTTAATTTGATATATATTCTTATCTACAAACATTCATAACTGCGCTAGCAGTATTTTATAGATTAAGATGTTTCCAGCCATCACAGCTAAAAACAAAGTGACACACTTGAATTTAAGGAAACTAAAATGCAGTTACAATTTTCATATAAAAAAATTGCCTTATTAATAATTCCTTAGCAAAAAGGAAATTTTATAGAAAAAATATGTAACACTTGTATTATTAATTGTATCGATAATATATAATTGTTAAAACAATTTCCAAACAAAATATATAAGTCCTCAAAGTGCACAAACGTTGACATATATCTAAGTTAGGATGATGACAGTATTTTGTGTGCGCGTTTGTGTGTATGTGCTTGCCTTATTGCATATTTGGCTTCAATTCAATTAAATGTCCTAGCGTACGTCTAACCTATGCTAATAATTATTTATTACCCTATCGTATTCTTGGCCTATTTCAATAAATTACAAATTGCCCTGGCGTACTTTTGGTCTAGGCTGATACATTGATCATTGTTATAGCGTATCTTTGACCTATACCAATGCATTATTCATTACCTACTCTCGACTTATCGAAGTGAACAAGTCATTTTCCTAGAATACTTTTCATTTTTTCTTCATATATCCATATTCGAATTTAATGTTAAACTGTCAATTTTAAATT
>CAXAKX010000054.1:0-31286 GCA_963969525.1 Ontholestes murinus | reverse complement strand
TCCATTAGATCATGGATGCACAGACCGCGGCCCGCGGGCCGCATGCGGCCCGCCGGTCGAATACCGGTGGCCCGCCGACAGCAAAAATAATACTCTCGTACATTCTAAAAATATTGAATTCTATTCCAGAATAAAACCAAAAAAAATATGTTCGAAAAGTAATTTGAATCTCGCGCGCGCGCTATTACGGTGCGCCGTACGTGCGTCGTCGGTAACAGCGGTCGGTAATGTTCGTGCTGATCTCGGTTAAATTCGTTTGCTTGAAGAAGCGCGGCGGCCGGCGGCGCGATGACGATCGCTCGCGTAGATAGTACACGACTCGAAGCTTCCAGAGTCGGTTTCGAGATTTCTCCAGACAGTTTTCGACTCTATACGCGCGGTATAAAAGCCACGTTTAATCGCCGCTAGGTGTATTAGTGTTCTGTGAGTTTAATAGAGGTTTTGGAAGGCAATAGTTGTACTCCACTAGCCGGTGTCATATATTTTGATCCACATTCAACGTAGATTTCCTGTTGCAGTGTTAACCGTCAAGTGCCGTGTATAATTGTGTTGTGAAATCGTAAGTAAAACTCTATTATTAATAAGTGTTTCCCTACCTATTTAATCAATTATTTTTGATAATTTAAAAAGGATGGGTAATTTAAGTAGGTACTGTAATTGTTTTTAGGTGCTGTGTTAATCCTAGCCAGGATTAGAACGCAACATGGACAAGCCAGGACCTAGTAAAAAACGTAAGGTTGAAGATGAAAATCGGCAATTTCAAGAAATTTGGACTGAGAAATACTTTTTTGTATGGTCGCATAACAAAGTCGTTTGTTTAATTTGCAAGAATTCTGTTGCAATTGCAAAGGAATATAATGTAAAAAGGCACTATGAAACGCAGCATCCTTCTTTTACCAAGTTTACAGGCGAATTAAGAAAGCAAAAAATGTTGTCTTTAAAACGGGAGCTTACGGGTCAGCAAGCTATGTTTAGAAAACCCATTGAAGATTCAGAAACAGCTACAGAAGTTAGTTATGAAATTTCTCGAATGATAGCAAAGCGAAGTCGCCCCTTCAATGATGGGGATTTTGTAAAAGAATGCATAGAAATTGCCGCTAAGAAAATGTGTCCAGAAGCAGCAAAAAAGTTTGAGAAAATTCAACTGAATCGTATGACCATCCAAAGACGAATTATGTCTTTGTCAGGTAATATTGCGGAACAATTAACTGAAAAAACTAAGATCATTGAATTTTTTTCATTAGCACTCGACGAATCCACTGATATTAGTTCCATAGCTCAACTTCTAATATTCATACGAGGTGTTACTCAAGATTTTGAAGTCGAAGAAGAGTTATTAGGAATGTGTTCATTGAAAGGTCAAACCAAAGGAGTTGATATACTCAATGTACTTTTGGATGAGCGTTCAAAAACTGATTTGGACTTATCAAAATTATCGGGAGTTGCGACTGACGGTGCTCCTTCGATGATTGGTGTCAATTCCGGGCTAGTTACTTTGCTGAAAAAGCATCTGCAAGAAAAAAACATAAAGGCTGAAGATCTCATGCAGTTTCACTGCATTATACACCAAGAAGCCCTCTGTGCTAAACAAATTGAATTTCAAAATGTCATGAAAGTGGTAGTTTCGACTGTAAATTTCATAAAATCACGAGGACTCAATCACAGGCAATTCAAACAATTCCTTGATGACATCGAAAGCGAATATGGAGATTTACTGTATTATACAGAAGTAAGGTGGCTAAGTCGTGGATTGACACTGGAACGATTTCTAAATTTAATAGAAGAAATTGGAATATTTCTGGCGGAAAAGCAAAGGGATGTCCCGGAACTTAAAAATCCTGATTGGTTGTGTGATTTGGCTTTTTTAGTTGACATTACAAATCATTTGAATGTCTTGAACACACGGCTTCAAGGCAAAAATCAACTGATATCCCAGCTCTACGCTCATGTATCATCCTTTCAATGCAAGCTGACACTTTTCAGATCGCAATTGAATTCTGGAAATTACAATCATTTTCCGAATTATAAGAAAATGGCTGAAAAATTCAACAAAACTGCGATTAATTTCAGTTATGTAGAAAAGCTAGATATTTTGATTCAATCTTTTCAAGACAGATTTTCGGAGTTTAAAAAAGTGAAACCTCTGTTGGACATATTCAGCAATCCTTTCACGATTTCAGTTGAAAATGCGCCAGAGTCAATGCAGTTAGAAATTATCGACATTCAAAACGACGAAGATTTACGCAACAAATTCAACGAAGGAGACTTGCTGAACTTTTACCGCTGCATTGATAAAAATATGTACAAAGAGTTGCGCATAAACGCTCTGAAATGTGCCAGCTTATTTGGTTCTACCTATATATGTGAACAAACTTTTTCAATACTTAATAATAATAAAACCAAAAATAGAAACCGCCTTGCAAATGAAAGTTTGGAAGCAGTTTTACGTGTTGCTACAAGTAAATTTGAGCCAAATATAAAAAAGATTGTAAGCACTATGCAGTGCCACGCTTCAAATTAATAAATTCCTTTTTAATTTTAATACATTATTATCAATTATTTATTGTCTTTAATTACCTACACTTCTGGCGGCCCGCCATCAGTTCATGATTTGCCCGAGTGGCCCCTAGTCTTAATAAGTCTGTGCATCTCTGCATTAGATAGTAGTCATTATGACGTTTATAAGTTCAGAAATACCACGGATCTATAGCCGCTAATCAAAAGAATCAGAAGCATATTTGCTGTTTACAGATAATGAATTTCTCATATAATTTCTAACGAATTGGTCCCAGAAAAAAATGTAAGCTTTTTAAAATTTCCAGATACTTATTTAATTAAATTAACTAATAGTAATGTTAGAAGTATGGCAATGTATTTTGATCGTGTGCTATCTTGCTTGTATTTTTTAGTACATATATTTAAAGAATATGTATGTGTTTGTGTATATATCTAAGCACGGGTTCTTTACCTCAAAACACGGTAGACATTTTGAGCTGAGAATTATAGTTTAATTTTTTTCTACGAGAGTATTTTTATATTTTTGATTTTCTTTATTAATACGCCAAATCCTATAAAATTATTAATCCGAGTGAAAAATGAAAAATCTGAAAACCTTTCTTCAAACAACATTAATTTTACATAATAATAAATAATTAAATGTTAACTGAGATAATTCTGCTAGGCAATTTTCACCATAACCCTTTTTTACTCTTTATTGATTTGGATTTTTAAGAAGAAAGAGCAACTTGATTATAGAAAATATTATCTAACCTACTGAAACATTATAATACAGAATATAAATTATTAGATGCAGTAGTTATATCGATTGGTTTAGACATTAAAAAAATCATATACCATATCAGGCGATGAATAATTTCAGAAATACTGTATTCAGATATAAGTAAATAATAGATTAAATTTTACTTAGCACCTTTCATTTAATATTATGTGAGCAGACTTAAAAACTCTTTACAGAATGTTTAACAATTGAAATATAATACATATTCATCAAAAAGTGCCTTTTTGAAAATAAATACATTAATAATTGAAAAGCATATGCATAAAACTACAACATAAGTAGTTAGATCTACAAAACCAAATGATTAAAACAACTACCGGATAATGGTAAAACAGTTATTTAATTATATAAAAGTAAATTATATGAGAGAAATTGTATAACTTTCAAACAATATAAATACGTATTTATTATAAGTCAATAATACCTTTGTAATAATAAATATTTGCTTGAATGAATATGAGTAGAGTATATTTTTGCCTTGATGTTGATTAGGCCATTTCTTCATACATTTAGTATGAGCTGTATTTTTTTTAGCAAAAATAAAAATATTAAGAAATCAAACAAAATAAAAATGAAACTAAGATCTACTCACCAGATTATATCAATCAATTAGAGAAAATACTATTTCTGTATGCATTCCTCCTTTTTAGAGCAGTTCATATATAAAGTAATTATGCTAAGATGGCTAAGATGCTTAAGTGAATATGACAAAATTAGAAATGTATTTTATAGAATGCTAAAAAATATCACAGACACGTAATATTTTTGCTAAAGGCTACTAAAGTAATTACATCAGTTAGCAGAAGAGTAACTAAAATGTTCTATTAAATATTGTTCCCCGTCAACAACAGCCACGGACCGGTTTCGATTTTTTGATTTCATCAGCGTGGCGAAGTTGGAGACAGGACATCGAGATTCACTTAGGGAGTATTTAACTCTCCGACCATCGATATGATAAAACCATAAAGGTGCCATCTATTGTATAAACGTTGCTCTAGATCTCAAATGGATGGATAACCACCGACATTGAAGGGGTCTGTTAACGGCGACAATTATAAGGGGACACAATAGCCGTCATCCAAGAACCATGGATTGTTAAATTTGGTAAGTTAAATGGGAACATATTCACACATCCCACAAATAATAAGCCTAGATCATGTATTTACATACCTAAGCACATAACATCCTATCTTATGCCACAGCTTTCCACCAGTGACATCACAGTGGTAAGGCTGTCACCAGGAGACGGCAACAAAGACACCATCCTGGCCTCAGTTTACCTCCCTCACGACGCCCCCGCACCAACCAGGGGGCTGGAGCAACTCGTGCTACACTGTGAGATGGAGAAACTTCACCTCGTCATTGGCTGCGACGCTAACGCGCACCATATCATGTGGGGCAGCGTGGACAACAACAACAGAGGTAAGTCACTACATGAATTTATCATTAGTAACAATTTAGAAATACTAAACCGAGACTCTGAACCCACGTTCGTGACAACTCGGAGCCAAACTGTAATAGACATTACATTGGCGACTAGCGGTATCTCAAACAAAATCCACGACTGGCATGTATCACCGTCGGTTTCAATGTCAGATCATAGGTGGATCAAATATACACATACAACACATACAACTGGTAAGAAAACACGTTACCTTCGGAACCCGAGACTAACGGACAGGAATGCCTACATAGACAACCTCTCGCGGAGTCTGCGAACTTGCGAAGCTACCGGCCAACTTAATACAGTGGAAGACATTGAAGCCTATGTAAATACGTTTCAACACTCCATTTTAAAAGCATATAAGGACTCCTGCCCTGCGAGAAAGGTGGAAGACTCCGAGAACGTCACGCCCTGGTGGTGCGGAGAACTCGACCATCTCAGAAAAACTGCGAGAAAATCCTTTAGTAAAGCAAATAATTTTAAACAACAGTCAGACTGGATGGTCTATAAAAACATCCAACAAGACTACAAAAAACTAATAAGGCAAAAACAAAGGGCAGCCTGGAGGTCTTTTTGTGAGGAGGTTGAAACCACCTCGGCAGCTGCAAGGCTCAAAAAGATCCTCTCCAAGGATCCCTCACGACAACCAGGTTGCCTAAAACGAGAGGATGGAAGTTACTCTTCTAACCTCTCGGAATCAGCTGAGATTCTCATCAACACCCATTTCCCAGGATGTACGAACACCTCCGATGAAGGTTGGTCAGAACCCACACCCTCAAACCCCTCCAAGGAGTACAAAGATATTATAAATAAATAAATAAATAAATTGGGAGGTGGCAGATCACCTCACGGAAGGGACACGTATAACCTGGGCAATCAAAAGCTTCTCACCATTTAAAGCGCCAGGCTTGGACGGTATATTCCCGGCCCTCCTCCAATGGGGGCTGGACATATTATCAGCCCACCTAGCCAAAATCTTCAGGGCATGTATTGCGTTCAGATACATCCCTCTAGCTTGGAGAGAAGTAAAAGTTATCTTCATACCGAAACCTGGTCGTATAGATTATACACTAGCCAAATCACACCGCCCAATTAGTCTAACGTCATTTCTTCTGAAAACGTTAGAGAAATTGTGCGAAAGACTAATTCGCGAGACGGCTTTGATTACGAATCCGATCCACGCTAACCAACATGCATACACTCAGAGGAAATCAACGGAGTCGGCTCTGCACACTGTTGTAGACCGAATCGAAAGATCTCTGGACAACAAAATGTCCACCTTGGGCGTGTTCATTGACATAGAAGGTGCTTTTGATAAAACGACCTTCAGAAAAATGGAAACTGCTCTCTCCACGCATGGTGTGAACCCCACAGTTAGAGGATGGACCAAAAGCATGCTGGAGAATAGGGCAGTCACAGTAAATGTAGGTAATACCACTGTCAGAAAGATCGTTGCTAAAGGCTGCCCACAGGGTGGAGTACTCTCACCACTCCTGTGGAACATAGTTGTTGACAGCCTACTGCGGCGACTTAACGACAATGGCTTCCACACCATAGGATATGCAGATGACATAACCATCCTGCTAACAGGCAGATTTGAGACGGTGCTATGCAGCTTGATGCAGCAAGCCCTTAAAATAATCGAATACTGGTGTAACGACCAGTCTCTGACCATAAACCCGTCAAAGACTGAAATGGTCCTCTTCACAAAGAAAAGGAAACTAGGTAAGCTAAAGCTCCCTATGCTCCTCAACACCCAGTTGACATTGTCGTCAGAAGTCAAATACCTGGGAGTGATCCTCGACGGCAAGCTGACGTGGGAACTACATCTCAAAATGAAATGTAAAAAAGCATGCGTCTCCCTCTGGCAATGCCGGAGGGCTGTGGGGCAGACATGGGGGCTATCTCCCAAGATAGCACTTTGGCTGTACACAGCGGTAGTAAGACCAATACTAATCTATGGAGCACTGGTTTGGTGGCCCAGAGCCAGACAGAAAACCTCAGCAAAGCAGCTTACTCAGTTGCAAAGGATAGCATGCCTCAGCACGACCGGAGCAATGCGAACAACACCCACTGCAGCAATGGAAGCAATGCTCTGCCTTCCACCTCTCGACTTGTACGTAGAGGAGATGGCCACGGCGGCAGCACTGCGCTTAAACTCAGTTGGACTCTGGTACAAAGGAGGCAGGGCTGGCAGACACTGTCACCTTTTAGAGGAGGCTTTCAAAAAGACACCCCTCCTTGGAAGGAAGACAGACAATTTGCCACCCTGCCACGTCTTCAGGGTCTATTTAATGTATCGATAAAAAGAGGAACCGGGAGTGCAGAGGGTGGGGAAACCCTCTGAATTTACACCGATGGTTCTAAAACCAAAAGAGGATCCGGGGCGGGAATTTACTCGCAACAAATAGACCTCTCATTAGCTATACCCCTAGAGAAGCACACAACTACTCTGCAAGCAGAGATCGTTGGCATCATCCAAGGGGCGAAAGAAATCCTACACCGAGACATCCATGATAGGAACATCCAAATCCTTACAGACAGTAGGGCAGCAATGAGTAGTCACAAGATCACCTCAACACTAGTAAAAGAATGTCACAACACCCTTAAACAAGCAGCACAATCAAACAGTATTGAGCTGCGCTGGGTCAAGGGACACAATAATGAAGAAGGCAACAGCAAGGCAGACGAGTTGGCGCGAGCTGGATCGGTTCTCAGTGATACCACGGACGGGCCCCCGATCGCGCCAACACCGAAATGCCTCACTGATATCCTCAAACAGAATACTCTCAAGATGCTAAAACAACGTTGGGACAACACCTCAGGCTACAGACAGGCCAAGGAAGCAATACGCTCACCCAATCTGAAAACAGCTGAATATTATTTGCGACTATCCCGGGGGAATCTGCGTCTTATCACAGGTATTCTTACGGGTCACTGTCAGCTAAGAAAACACTTGTTTACTATGGGACTGGTGGAAACCCCCATATGTAGAGCATGTGAAGAATAGGACGAGACAGTGGAACATGTGTTAACCACCTGCCCGGCTTTCGCCCACCTTAGAGAGTCCATGCTAGTGGAGCTCTGGCCGAACATGGCCAACATAAGGGATAACCCTCCAAGCGTTGTGCTGTTCTTTGCTCGCCACCTTGGGTGGCTAAATGAGTGATAGAACAACGCAGGGCTGTCTCAGTCAGGGGGGCACAATGGGCCTAGTGAGGCCTAAGTGCTCTGGTCAATGATTTGATCACCCTTGGCAAACTCAATCCAGATCCAGAACACTTTATTCTTAAAGCCAAATATAATTACTAATAATTTGGATATCCGTATTTTGTTGCAGTAATTTGGTAATAACTGAACAAAATCCTGATTTAATTAATAACTAAAAGGGTATACCTGCAATAACATAGGTATTTAATTCTTTAACCAATAATATAATTTTCACAATAGAGATTAATCAAACAACTTTTTAGATTGAACCACAACCCATACTAATTATACACATACTTTTGAAATCTTTCACATACTTACTCGCACACGTGTCACTATACTCATAAACTCGTCACATTCTTTAACACAAAAAAACTTGTTGATTTACCTTTTACGTTTCACCGTTCAATCGCTATTTTATTTTCATAAAAGAACGTTAGTTGTATAAAAATATAACTGGAGACAAAAAGACTTCAAAATAATATTTAAAATTCCCCCAAAAATAAACAAAAGAGAAAATAGTTGTTCTTATTTACCTTTTTATAAAAACAAAACCCTTCTTATTAAATATTTCTATCCTTCACTTCCATTGGAAAACCAAAAACGATATCGAAAAAACTAACAAAATTTAGCATTGAAAGGGCCTTTAGAAGTAAATGTTCGATTAGTAAATTTATCTACAATATAAAAGGTAAATTCTACCATCCAAAGAGTCAGATGCTTAAAATGTAAAGATTGTGAAAAGGTCTATGTTGGATATAGACAGGACGAAATTTCAAAATTAGTGTTAACGAATATATTTTTTTATGATAAAACACTCCGTAATAATAATAATAAAGGTTTGCAAGTTAATTTATTAGAACACCTGGAGATAAATAAAAACAAATACAAGGGCGTTGCTTTCAATAAACAACTAGATATAATTAACTTGCTAAATACTTTTTAATATTTTTTGCAATTTGCAATTTATTATATATACTACTAAAACATCTTTATTCACAGAAAAATAAAATCTAATACATGTAATGGATAAAATAAAATAAATTCTGATATGTTCTTGTACTTCTGCTCCATGGCTATCGACCGGTGGTCTTTCAGCCCTATTATATATATTTTATGTTAATTAATTAATTAATTAAAATATTTATTTAATCGACGAAATCGAAATATAAAAAAAATAATTATGCAAGAACTAACAGCTAATATTTAAAACAGATACTCCTTCTATTAAAGTGCTATTGAATATAAGTAACTTCTGTCATCACATTTCTAAAATTTCAATTACTATAAAGTAATGTTTTTGTTTTTTCGAAAGAGGCCGCATTAGTCAAAATTGCTATGAAATCAATGGTACACAGCTGACCTCAGTAACTCATATTAAAGATCTTGGTGTAATTTTGGATCACTTCCACAAATTTTCAAAACATATTGGTACGACATGTTGGAAAGCCCTTCCGTACTAGGATTTATCAATCGCTTTGAGAAAGTTTTCTCGAATAGATAAACGCATCACAGAAGTTATTATGTCATGGCAATCAGACACCCATTTCATTATATCATAGCTTGTTAATAAAACTTTGTCATAATTACGTTCTTTAAAAAATTGATGAGGCACAAGAAACGTTAATTTGTAGTGCTTTCACTACAATTGTTTGAAATAATTTTTATATTCTTCCAATTTTGCAATTTGTGATAAAATAATGTGAATAATTTTAAATAGTTGTTACATTAAAATTCTAATTTTAGATTAGTT
This sequence comes from Ontholestes murinus, assembly GCA_963969525.1. NCBI lineage: Eukaryota > Metazoa > Arthropoda > Insecta > Coleoptera > Staphylinidae > Ontholestes > Ontholestes murinus. Next base: position 21,581 of record CAXAKX010000054.1, on the reverse strand, counting down.
AATGATGAAGATACATTGATATACATGCAAGTGTCGACAGGTTTATAAGCTATTAATCTGGCGTGCAATGTCGTGCTTTGTAATAATATGTTGTACGTCCCTAAAGCAATTCACATGTTGCTAATTATTCAGAATGCATGACAAAAAGCCAATGTGTAATTGGCTCATGGATTTTTCCTCTCGTTAGTATTTAATTTGAAAATATATATTGGTTTTAGAGCAATAATTATATTATTTAGAGACACATATAGACATTTGTAATTGGCAAAATTAGTTGTAGACATTATAGAGTAAATAATTATAAGGTTTCCTACAAGGATAAACAATGTAACACAAATACGATTTATTTTAAATGAAAAGTTCCTCATGAGAGATTATAGTTTTTAGGATATTTTGTTTACAATAACTAAAATAATTAAAAAATATATTTTATTTTTATATTTTACACATTTCAGTGTACTTATGGAAGTATATTTGAGAAAGTGCATCTGTTTAATTTGAATATTAAATGTTTGCGTATTTATTAATTATAGTTATTATACTCCTACTAGCTTATAATTATAATAATTATTATTATCATTTTATTTTATATAAATACATAAAAATAATAGACCAGACACAGTTATCAGAAAAACTGGGACAGAAAATATATCTTAATTCATTTTTAAATATGTTTCAAGAGATGTGAGTTCTTACACTTAATTTACATTAAATTGAGTGTTTCTTCATTAATTTCAAATCTTACAAAAATTACTATTTCAATTCAATTAAATGGCTCTACAGCCCTGATTTGGGCCCTGGTTTCCCTTAATTTATTCCTCAATTCTGTATAGCTCATCACCACTCTTAGCTAGCCCTTTAGTATTTTCACTAAAATTTTTAATAGAAGTATATTATAAACAATATTTCATTAAGTGCCTTTATCAAGATGATAACAAATATGATTTATACTTTGATAAACTGATATAGAAATACATTAAATGGCTATAATACAAACATATAGAAAAAAATCTTAATGGAAAGAATACATAATTAAATTAATAAAATACAGAACTAATTTGAAATTTTTTGAGAGGTTTCGCTTTTAAAATTTAATAATTTCCATAGATTCTAATAAATTTAGTTTTATACACTTATTTTCATTACCTAGAATTTGAAATTATAATAAAATAAGTAATCAAGTTGTGCAAAATATTCAGAATAGATTGAGTTTTATTTTACTTAATTAAATAGGTGATATTCTTTAACCTTTTGTAAAGATATTCTTTTTGTTTAGCCGATATATACTCTAGGACAATCTCCACATTAACGTTAAATATCTGATATCTAGTTCAATTTGTTTTTTTGCGCATTTATGTATTTTTTAAATGTTGATATTAATAGAGGCATTAAGAGTGCTTGTCATGCTTTCTGATATTTTTCCAAAATATCCTTTCAGTGTATATAGATGTTAGGGGATATTAAGTAATAAATATGGTTATTTATTGTTGATTTTCCGTTGTTTCTAACTATAGCAGAAAAAATTTGTTTTAACGTATTTTTTCTAAAAAATGCCTTTCTTCTAACAAGAAAAAGTATTAATAAGTTATCCTGGAAATATAAAATATGACACAAATGTACAAACAATTTAACAGTTTTAAGCAATAACAAGTCAGAAATTGTTATAAAAATTAGGAAAACAAATACTAAAGAAAGTCATCAGGCCAAAAAATTAGACAGTTTGTAATATTCTTTTTTAATAAAGTTTATACATATTAAGCATTGTATTTAACTAGTGTATTTTAGTTATATGAATGTATTTAAATTGCTAGTACTAATACTTCTATCTTCACTTGTGATTTATTTCTTTTCAGTTCCAATTTTTAACAATTAAATCTTTAGTTTAAAGTTTCATCTCAAACAGATAATTCGTTTTTGAAATACAACGCCCACCGATAGAGAGACAGACAGACCCACACACACACATACACAGACACATTTTTCTTCCTCAGAAATTAGTGGAACGGACTCAAAACGGATATTTCCGTTAAAGAAATTCAAAAAAATTACACGAAAAGAATACTTCCCCTATATATTCTATACAGGGAAAGTAAAAGGGGAATTATTAACTTGTATTTGATCATTTAATAGAATACCTTTTTAATTATATTTATTAATTTCTAATTCTTCCAACAAATGTAAGTTTCAACTTTTAATAAAGACGTACACAATTTTAAAATTACCAGCACAACTTGTGGTATTCGATTAAATGATTGGCGTAGAGGTTGAGGCAGGTTTCTGGAATTGAAAACATTTTTATGTTCTTCAATACGGTCTGGGAAGCTGCGTCCAGTTTTTCCAACGTATACCTTAGGACAATCCCAACATTTTAACAAATATATGCCCGAATTCGTCGATTTATCATTAGCATTATTAATAAATTTACTAAGTGAATTGGTTATTCTGAATGATGGAGTTAAATTAAAAGACTTACGTTTTTGTCGATGGCAATTGATGGGGGACTGTTAAATGTTAATTAACAATATTTTCTAAAAACAACTTCTAATATTAGCTTTATTAATATTCTATTAAGTTCAATATTACAATTTTTAATTGAAAGTGGAACTGTTATTAGCCTATGTCACATTGAATGGTATGCTACAAGTTTATGATGTATAGGATAAGATGATTTATAATGAATGATGGTATCTGTATGTGCCAGCTTATGGCAGATATTGAATTTATGCAATACCTTGTTGTGAACTTGTTAAATCAATAGATTTATTTGACTTGATCTCCCTAGTGAATGAAATTTCCTTGTGAATTCAATTAATAAAACACAAATTGGTCTAGTTGTCTATCTGTACCTGTACAATATCATCTACATATATATACCAGTATATACATTTATTATACAGTGGGTGTTTTCTGATTACGTTCTCTAATGATTTCATAAATATTTCTGCAAGTAAGGGCTTAAGGGCTAAGGTCTTAAGTACGAAGTTGTTATTGAATCGAAAATAGAAATAATAGAAAACATGCACTAAAATGTCTACTTTAACAATCAGATTAGTATCTTGGGAGGTTAGTAATACCTTAATAATGTTTATTCCCTCTTGAGGCGTCATATTAGGAAAGAGATTACTGACATCGAAGGATACCAGCCGACTATTCTTCGGGACATTTTAGAGATTAATTCTAATGTGTTTTTATTGGCAAATGTTGACTTAAATATAGATTATATCACGACTATAATGAAACTCTTTTATTAAACACTTTAGAAACTCTCATTTTCAAATGAATTACCAAGTTGATGTGCTAACAGATATACCAGAATATTTGCAAATGCTTTAATTAGTTTGGATGGTATATCATCATATCTTTATTTTATTTTTTAAATTAATGATTATGTTATTTTATGATGGCGCTATGGTGTAAAAAAAATTTTACAAAAAAGAGAAAGAAGTTTAAGTTTGATTATTTATTATTTTTTAATTGCAATTACCTCACTTGAATATTTTAATTTTATTTTTACAACTGGGCTTCATTTTATAGTTACGGTGATCCATGTTTGTTTTGTTATCCAGTGGCCAATGTTCTAGTTACCTGCCTTTACAATCTTTATTTTTTGTTTGCATCTCTTAGTATATAACTTTTTCTTTCTCCATTAGTTCCCTACAAGGAATGACAAACATGAAGTTTGATAATTTAAATATCAGCTAAAAACTGCAGTGATTGTTCACTTCTTCATATTATTTGCTTAAATTATGTCTTTTTTATTTTTTCTCAGAAATTTTTAGTCATCTACAAATGCATACTTTGTTACTTGTCACTACTCTTGGTCTATTGAATATTATTGGCAGTGTTTTCCAACTGCTTAAAATATTTAAAAAAGGCAAATTAATTATGTTCCAACATATATTTATGAGAAATATTGACTAAAATAATTATACAATTTTTAGTAATCCCTAAATTAATGTTCTAATTTCAAAATGCTAGCTCTATATTAATTGATAACAAATAACATTAAAATATTTGGGTTGTTTTATTTTGGATATTAACGATTTGAATGCTAGATCTAAATTAATTGATAACAAATAACATTAAAATGTTTGGGCATTTTTTGAATAGTAAGGAATCTTTATTTTTTTTTTTTTTGAATTTGGTTCTCATTTATCACGTGGTGAAACATTTTTAATAGTAAGGGTTGTTTATAGAAAGGCACTTTGTGAAATTGTGAAACCAACCAAGTGCCTTTCTATAAACAACTGTTAGTAATGAAGCTTAATAATTGGTACATTACATATTTTGATACTTTACACTAGTGACGAAATTATTGTTTACGTTTATATTTTTTGATATATACTTGTTCTAGGTCTTGGGTGATTTATGATTAAAGCGTTTACAAATGGAATGGTCAAGCTAATTCTATACGTGTTCTCTAGGATTAAGATCAGGATTTAATGCAATACATCCAGTGAATTAGACTGAAGTCCTGATAATAGCTGTTGTATGCACTACTGCATTACCCTGTATTAAGATGAAATTAGAATTTCATAACGCAAACTATATACTTATCCAAATTATGTTAAATTTAATTAATTGGATTAACATTTTAGAATTTTCAACAAAATCAGTTCTCTTACCGACATTAGTTACTTTCTAGATTCTTAAATAGTAAAATCTATCCTATTCCTAAATGATTTATAAATATGCACAAGTTTACTACATCAAGTTAACAAAAATCAGTACTTACGTAATACGTTAAAGTACAAGCATTCAATAACAAAGTTGCCAAGCTCTGAGATCTTGAATAAATCTGGTTAATGCTTGGTAGTACTGGCCTGACAAGAACATTTTAACCGTTGTCTTCTTCTTAGGCCATTTAATAATTTTCTTGATAGAAAGTACTTATATGTAGATATAAGAGGACAAGAAGTTCATCTTAACTTCCAATAGTTTTCATTTTAGATCTTACATAACTCATCTGACAAGAAAACAGTTCCTAAGTCATATGAAGAAATAGAAACGATGTAGCAACATAATAATTCATAGTTTCACTAATATTACCACACAGTCGTTAATGCGTAGTTGGATGCAACGATAAAATGAATCCAAATAGTTATATTACATTTTTTTAAATTTAGGGTTTATTCAGGGTTCCTAGAAATCCTGATTAAACCCTAAATAAGGATAATATGTGAAAGGATTTTTGGAGAGTTTTTCTGATAGGAATCGAATTCGTTCTTGGATAGGAATAATTAAGGTAGTATCATAGAGGAGCTGGTTAGAGGGATTGTGTAAGGATCCAATTTTGCGGGAGGTTGGATTGCTAGGATTCGGATAAAGGGCACAACCCTAGTCGAGTAATGGGCGACAAATGATTTTATAGATTTTTAGAACTGTTCTTATATTGGTGCCATTGTTCATGTACGTTAAGCCACTAGAGCATTTTACTCAAGAAGTTATTTTACTCTTTATTATGGCTGTATTTTTTAAAATTTGATTTTGATGATGTTAATTTTTATGTATAATTAACAAATATAGAAAGAAAGCATCAAAGCATATATGCACAATGTAATTTCTTAAGGTGTTTCTTTTGTATTCAATTTAACTAAATTATAAAATATTTAATATTTTTTCTCAATTTTATTATTGAAATAATGTTTTTGAAGGGTGCCTAGTTGGTTTTACCTAGAGATATTATTAAATAATTTATTGAATTATTGATTTTTTTTCAGGTATTATACTTTATAATATTTTTAATTTATATATTTTTTTATCTTTTAAAGTATGGAGCTCTTAATCAATGCGATTTGTATTTTATCTAGTGTATAATTTGTGTATTTTTTGAATAGTTATTTCTGTGTTATTACAGATGTTTCTTTGTAACAATTACAATTTCTTACTACTATCTTTTTTATGTGGCAATTATGATATACCTTTATTTAAGTCTGCTAATATTCTGCTGTAAATTTTGTGATCAATTTATATTGTAAATATTTTCTTACAGGCTTAGTTGTGTCACTCCTGTTGTTTTTAAGTTCTTTAATTTTCAAAATAAGGTTTGTTGGTTGTTATAAACTTCTTTACCTATTTCTTTATTTATTTTTTCAATCTGTTATTGAGGAATCCCCAGAAATGGTTTTCATTTATTATTTGACATTTTCTGTTTGTATTTTCCTGCTAATTTTATTTTATTTGTTTTGCTGCATTTTTTAAGTATAATATTAATGTCGTTGAATTACTTTTCTCTTGATTGTTTTGTAATTTGTTAATTTTTTCTATTTATATTCTATAATTTTTTGCCTTGGTGATAATGCAATTTTTATATGTTCATTATACTTCTTTTCTACCAGTTTTTGTTTCCTTTTTTATTTCTTATTGAGTTTCAAGTACCGCTAATATAATTTGTGTAGTAATACTAGCAGTAGGGTTCACAGCATGACCAGCCATAATGGCCGCTATTTCGAGATGGTGTACGGTAATATATAAAATACCGACTCAAGAAAGTGTTCGACGTCTCTTATGATCACGAGCAATTCGTCTTGAGCCTATGATAAAATCGAAAAGTAGCAATTAATGCTACCGCTGCCAAAAATTAGGACATTGCCGCGCTTCTTCACTTCTGCGGTAATTGAAACGGAGAGCTCCCTTCTAACACTCAAGGCTGCCAAATGTTTGCCAGTTCAAGAAGAAACAAACCCTTTCGGACTTCACCTCAGGGCTCTTCTAATGCATGGAGGAGAAATGGCGTGTATCATATGCTCAGAAAACCGGAACCGGAATTGTAATTTACTTACGAGGAATACAAAGAGCTATTAATAAATGATAATTGTTCATACTTATTCCAAAAGAGCTACTATCGCGTTCGCTGTAACTAGTCTTGGGTCAGGCCAAGTAAAATGCCGAGAGCTATTTATAATATTTTTAACATCAGAAATGGGTTTCCGAACTAATGACCACTTCGTATTTCCTTTGAAACGCAAATATGCTTTGAGGACATATTAATAAACTCGAACTCTTTGTTCTGGGAAAAGGCATTCATACCATGCTCATGAGTGAAACTTAACTCAGCTTATGGCAGACGCCAATAGTTCTAGGTTATCTTATATACCTATAGGTTAACAACACCATGGCGATAACACTATTTGTATCAAGAGGGGACTGGACCACTTACAGCTTCCCCTCGGCAATCTGTCGAGTTTACACGCCAACTACTTTAGTCGGCGACTTCAATTCCAAAAGCCCTGAGTGGTAAAGTAACCAATTATAATGGTTCATCAACACCTCGAATTTGAACATCAGAGCGGTGGGCCCTGAGAACCCAACATTCTTCCACCATAGTCCGGTCATTCTAGTCCTAGCAATAGGAACAGTTAGACCAGTCAGAGGGATTAAAGCAACCATCTAGCCTAAATGTAAGTTAAAGTTGAAAAGCTCTATCGTTCCTCTTCCAGTTATCAATACGATGATCGACTTAGTCACTTATTATAGCGGTAATTAATACAAAAGCAGGGACCCTAAATCATTAAGCCGTATTAAAGTAATTTTCACAATTAAAGTTTTATAACTACTTCTACTGTTTTCCTACATGCTAGATATATATTTTTCGGATTTTAGAACGTAAACTTTATTTTGTATTTATTCATTTTTAATATTATTCTTTTTAAATATGAGATATTAAGTAGAAATCTTATAATATTTTATAGAGTTTAGGAAATTATGATAAATACTAATAGTAAACAGAAAATTCTTGATAGATAAATGACTAATATAATTAGCAATTAGAAAATCATAATGATGACATAGTTACTCTTAAGTTATAAAGCTTAATTAGATAAAATACATACATGACATTAACGAAGGTTAGTATTTAGTACTACTACTATTGACATAATTATGTCATACTTTTATTACTTTATTGCTTGTTTACGTAGCACTGACATGAGTATATTAACTTAACATTTTTATTAATTAGAGCTTTACAGAAACATCTGGTCACACCTTATAAAAATTATATACTAGAAATAAAATCCATGTAATCGGAAAATTAACTCAATATAAAAATATAATATTCTCAAGAGTCGTAAGTCACGTATTCGTGTTTACTCTTAGCGCAGGTGTTATAAAGTGTTTTATATACATAATTAACATTGAAATAACACGCCCATTTGCGAATGGAAAAGTGTGGGTGATAACATTGATATTATTTGCATATAATTATAATGCAGAAAGTTACATAACAGCCCAATTGTGACAGTTATTGAATGGAGTTGCATAATTACTGCAATTACGCTGTAGTAAAAAATAATAATTCAGAATAAAATAGAACATTATTTCTTACCTAATTAGCTTCACGGTATTTCAACCGTGTCGAAATTATTAACCTTAGACACGAATATGATGTTTACGGATGACCAATTTTCCGACTTCAGGGCTATTCTGCATGATCATGTTAATTTTATGTGTAAAGTTTATAAAAAATTTAATTCAATGTAGAGACTGTATAAAAAAATATTAAATTGTGAAAAAATAATATAAATGTTCATTTTTACCGGAGTCATTAATCAGTGCTAGCTATTACACTTAACTTTCTGGGGGCTTTCGACGAGCTTTCAGGTCTATGTAAACCTCGTCCGAACGCCATTAGGGCAGGTCATTCATCATAGGCTTATTGTCCCATGTTTTCGCCGCACTGTATAAAATATGTGACTCCGTGAGGAAATTGTGTGAATTATATTTTATGAAGTAGGCATCTGCACTAGTACAGTAGTTCATTTCATTGTGAATTCTAGGTCGACTTTGAGTTGCGGTTGTATTAAATTTTAAAATAAATTATAATCCTTTAGATTACGAAAAATTAAAAAAAAACGATACGTAACTATTATATTTTTAAATATAAAAACACATTTTTAAATAAATATAATGAAATGATTATACGGATGACTATTATATAAAGAATAATTTAATATTAAAGTAACATTACTTGCTTTATATTTTCAATATCTTAGTATTTCAAGTGTTTAATGAACCTCTAATTAGCAAAAATTATTAGTGTAATTTGTAAAATCAAGTTTATAAACATCTGGAGAAACGTGTGATCTTTTAAGTTCAACTATAATATAAACGTAAATAAACAAAAAGAAAACAAAAACAAAATTTCAATCTAAATTAATATTTTTTAAGTTTCTTCTTCTTCGGGTCACTATTCGTTCCGAATATTGGTGACCATCCTGGATATGGTTACTTCGTTCATGGTTGCTGACAAAAATAAATACTTCAAACTAGTATTGCTTTGATAGATGTGCTAATTATAAAACCGAAATTACTTTCGTATAAATCAATAACTGCCGTGATATTAGCCAAGGAAATAATTGTTTCGATAATGTTTTCCTATTTTCAAATTATTTAAATTACCAATCTAATTCGTGGGAATTAATTTCGTGAGTTACTCTTAATTTAAATTTTAATTTTAAAATATGATTACTTTCCCTATATAGTATACACAGAATGAGTTTTTTTTAATGTTCTATCAAAATATTAATGGGAGAATAATTTTAATATAGAAAAAAATATGCTCATCTTTTACATTTTTTTCTATCTGTTATAATAACCGAGATATATTGATTTGAAAAAATTGACATTTTTTACTTTTTTCAAAATATCTACTTACCCTTGACTTTTTTGAAAACTTTGAAAATGAAATTTTATTCGTCTCGTAAATCTACACTTCTTTCCCTATTTAACCGTTTCTCTATCTCTTATAGTTTCCGAGATCCCCAAAGAGAACATCGAAAAAAACTCACCCTGTATAGGGGGAGTAGTTTACGTGATTTTTTTTTTGAAATGTTTTTTTTGGAAATATCCGTTTTGGGGTCCCCTGAATCCATTGCACTGATTTCTGGAAAAAAAATTGTATTTGTGTGTGTCTGTCGGTGGGCGCTGTATCTCAAAAAAGTTCCTATTGAGATGAAATTTTTCATGTTTACTCGAGGTGTTTTGTTTTCTGGTGATATTTTTCTAAATATGCAAAATTTTAAAGAACAGTTCAAAAAAAAGTTAAAGGAAATAAAAAACTGAATAAGTTTTGTTAAAACATATTTTTCATAAAATTCTTAATTTTTGAGAAAAAAAAAAAAAATTGAAAATTTTGAGATTTTTTGCCAATTGCTACTAAAATATTGTATTTACATGAAATTTATAGCAAAAATAATTGTAGAGAATTCAAAATTGAACAAATTACTAAGAATAGCATTTTTGCGTAAACCTCACAGTTTTCGAGAAAAATATAGGGAAAGTACGTTGATGGCCGCTGTTGCTGAAAAATGAATAATCCTTTTGGAATGAAACTTAAGGTATTATCGTTAAAAACTGGAACTGAAAACCTTTTAGTGAACATTCAAAAACCAGAAGTGTATGTTTATTCCAGGCGTTTTTTTGTATTTTCTCGATATTTTTTAAATATAACAAATATTACAAAACTTTTCAAACAAAAGTTGAAGTAAATGAGAAAATGAACATGTTTTATTAAAATATTTTTTTCATAAAGATTATAACTTTCGAGAAAAAATTTAAAATTTTGTAATATTTTTTCAAGCAATAATAAATTTTTGGAGTTACATGAAATTTATATAACAAATAATTTTAGAGAATTCAAATGTAAACAAATTATTAAGAATAGCCTTTTTGCGTAAACCTGATAGTTTTCGCGAAAAATATAGGGCAAGTACTATGATGACCACATCACCATTTTTATTATAGCGACACTTTAAATTCACTATTATAGACGTTGAAGCTAGATAAGAAATAGTACCACCCCCCGTTTATTTTATTATTGTATTATGTTTGTCCAATTCCTTAGGTTTTATATTTAGAACTTTTCAAATTAAATTTAAATAACCTTAGATAGCTTTAATGGAACTAGTCCATCGACATTAACTCGATACCATATACTTACCTTAATAAGGCAAAAATTACATAATCGCGACAAAGTTGATACAACCATATCGCGTAGTATCAGTTTCTAAAACAATTTCCGTTGAATATAAATAAGTATTTAAAATATCATAGGGCTACTGCAATTAGATTCACATAGGACGCAGTAACATATGCACAAATATACCCAGACATGAGAAGAGCATTATAGAAAGTTCTGTCTTCTTTTTTCCTGGTCAAGCATTCGAAAGTAACAGGATAAAAAGGCAATTTCAATAAATTCACTTTAATCGAAGCATTAGACTAAGTATACCCGAGGCAGTTGAAACAGGATAATGATTAGATTAACCTAAACAAACGCGATAATGATAAATATATCCGTTTACCCACACTAGCCTAATGAAAAAGCAATTGATTGGTTCCTGGTATTAAACTAGAAACTACAAGTTAACTCATATTGAACCCATTCCTAAAGATGGCTTGAAATTATTCAACAATGTGTTTAGGATGGTTCCAATTAACCCATCTTCTGAGTGACAGTCAATTTGTATGGATGACATAACAAAAAAAACTACTACTATTAATAATCCACATTCTCAAAACCGACTACGTGGACATATCTGCAATGCAGGAAACTAACTTTTATTAACATTATTGTATATCTGTTCTAGGTTACCAAATTAACTGTGCGTGGCATAGTACTGCTATGACCATGCAATATTATCCATCCCAGATAAGGTTTCCGTCTGTGCAATCACTTCTTGTTCTCCGTGGGGACCGTTTTTACCACCTCTTTTTGGGCGATGGGTTGTTGTCAAAAACAGGTGCAAGTAAGAATTTATTGTAAAAACCTGAAAAAATGTACTCTACTAGGTAGGAAAATGAGCACACTAATAAAAGCGGAACTTGTGGGTATACTAAATGCAGCAAAGGTAATCTGTTACAAGAAGATTAAGAGAAACAAGATGAACATCATAACAAGGCATCCGGACAAACAATATTCGGACCGGACCCCTACCTGTCGCCCTCCTTGCTAGATTTAATTACCCTACTGAAAATGGGACAACACACCTGGCAGTATGGTCTCAAAAAAATTAATAGCAATGAACACTAAAACGGCCAGATACTGTATGCAATTGTCCAGAAAAAACCTGCGGAAGATTGTAGGAGTCATACAGAACACCACAATTTAAAATCGCACCTGAACAGGCTAGCACTATACTTAAGTTCTACCTGTAGAGGGTATGAAGAGGAAGAGAAAACCGACGAGGATGTACTTCTGGACTGTTTTATCCAATCCACGTGAATCCACAATGTGAGAGGGATGTCTACAGCCATCCTTCTTGCTACGGTCCTGGCGTTGGCCAATGCCTTGGGTTGGAGCGACCATAACAAATAATGAGGACTCAGACGGAGGCCCCAGTGGGCCCACATGCAACGGACCTCTCTGCCTTCCCATCGGGCAAATCCAAATCCAAATCCTAGTTTCACCTAATCGCACAACTTAAATTCTTCATCCAGCAACAGCCCTGGACAGCGTCTTATCAATATTTTGACATTGCACAAGCTCCTCAGTTGCAAGATATAGCTATTCTCCCGCATTATCAACAAGACCTTACCGTCACCATTACCATGACTTGCTGCAATCACATCAACAGTCCTGTCCTACCGCCATCTGTAATCAGCGTCAACAGGGGGAAAAGTTCGAAAGGTAGTTCAAGAAAGTGTGGATTCAATTTAAGCTATAAGCTGGCCTCCCCCAGGTGCTCGCCCTCTCCTCTACTCTATTTAACATCTATGTTGCACAAAATTCTTCAGGATGAAGACATATGAGACAACGATGCATAAGTACGTGTATGATACACCGTTTTGACAAGCAACTGCACCCATATATCCGTCCAAGCAGAAAATTTGCAAATGGAGAATCAAACAAACAAAACCATCATCATATAGGTACGTTAAAAGAGACCACGTATCTATCTTGGGTTTCTCCTTTTACACCAATTAAAGTACCTGCTGTCGTTGACAACGTTACTTCTACTGTCAACATTAGACTAAACCTTTCCAAGCAGCTTTCGCTGATCGTTTACATACGCAACTGACAACCTATAACGCTTATACACATGTAGAAAACAAACACACGTCTACTAAATAAATTTGCTTGTCTGCCTGGAAAGACGAATTATCAAGAATTGCTACCGATATCTCAGTTAAGGTAACCATGAACTCGCTGATTAAAACCAATGTAGGAGCATCGGATCCAGAGCTCTCCAGCGAGATAATCACGCAGCCAAACTCTATACAGCCCCTAGTGAAATACCACAAATTTCCAACAGCTAAGAAACCTGACCTTGCCATTATTGAAACATAAATAAATTAAAACTACGAGATGCACAGGTATTTATACATAAAAAAATTTACAGACAGCGTCAAAACTAGGAGAATACATTAAGTCAACCTGGTCATTTATTAGTGGAATTCCCGGCTTTGTGAGTTTCTAGGGATTCTAAAAGATTCATTTTTCGTCCATTTTCAGCGTAATGAATAATTGTTAGTACATCCTCTCCAAAAGTTGATTTATCAACTTGTTTTAATCTAATAGAGCGCAAATGTTCTTTAGATCTTACTTTGATATTTCGATCAGATTGACCTATGTAAATTCCTTGACAATTTGAACATGTTAATTTATATGAGTAAAACACAATAACATTACTAATTTTACAATATAGTTTAAATGCAATATTTATATTATGTTTTTTTAAGTATGTTTTTGATTTGAACACTACAATTGCCATAATAAGTTAATGATTTAAACATTTTAGGTTCTAACACTGAATTACCTGCAAATAATTCATTCAAACTAGAACCAAATTATAAATTAGTCCCATTTGATGTCTCAAATATGTTTGCAAATATTCTTCCACAAGACATCTTAAAATTAGTTTAAGAATCATTGGACAAAAAGAACATTCACGTCGCTATAAAATCAGAATTTTTAAATTTATTGGAAATTGTTTTAAACAATAATTACTTCAGACTCAATAATAAATTAACAATATAAACAAACAGAAGGTCTAACAAAGGGCTCACCACTATGTCATTGTTAGGCGAAATATTTATGTCAAATCTAACATTAAAAATATTAAATTCTCCGCTTGGAAAAAGACATATTAAAGTGTGGCATCGGTATGTTGACGATATTTTAGCCTGTTTTACAGGAACTGAAAGACACTTATGCCATTTCCTACAATTTATTAACAATTTACACCCAAAAATTAAATTCACAATTGAATCAGAATCAAATAATAATATTAACTTTTTAGATCTTTCTATTTCAAGAACTGATTACATCTTTCATACGAGATTTAAAGAAACCCACATTCACTAACTCCATCATTCCTAACAATTCCAGACATCCTCACAAACACAAAATGGCAGCATTTAACTCAATGATCCACCGAGCACTAAATATACCCCTATCAGATGTTTCCTTCAAAAAAGAAATCAATACTCTAAAAAATATCGCTTTTACTAATGGATATATAATATCAAATTAATAGATAGAATTCTAAATAAACAATAGATGCGTAAAATTAATAAAGTATTATTTGCAGGTAATTCAGTTGTTAGAACCTAAAATGCTTAAATCATTAAATTATTATGGCAATTGTAGTGTTCAAATCAAAAACATACTTAAAAAACATAATATAAATATTGCATTTAAACCTTATTGTAAAATTAGTAATGTTATTGTGTTTAACTCATATAATTTAATATGTTCAAATTGTCAAGGAATTTAAATAGGTCAATCTGATTGGAATTTCAAAGAAAGATTTAAAGAACATTTGCGCTCTATTAGATTAAAACAAGTTGATAAATCAACTTTTGCGAAACACATAATTGAACAAGACCATTCTTTTGGAGAGGATGTACTAACAATTATTCATTACGCCGAAAAGGGATGAAAAATTGATCTTTTAGAATTCCTAGAAATTCACAAATTTCACTAATTAACGACCAGGTTGATCTAATGTATTCTCCTATTTGTGACGCTGTCTGTAAATAATTTTATGTATAAATACTTGCGCAAATTGTAGTTTTAATTTAGTTATGTTTCGATAATGGCAAGTGGAGTTGCCGAAACTAATCAACATACATTAAGAATATATAAGAAATTAGTTATTTAATAAACGACTAAATCTGTCATAAATACACACATTTTCCAAATCAAATTGCTTTAAATTAATAATTTATAATCTATTTCTCAATGACCTTAATTCATGAAGAAATAATATAAAATCCTAATCGATTATTTTTTTAATTAATTTAACGCAGGGAATTCACAGAACACTCTAAAATATAATAATATAAACGAATTCCAGCCCTTGTAGATGGGGTGACGTAAATACGACGTAAAATTTAAGAAGCAAAGTTTGAGGAGCTAACAGAGTCTTTGAAATTTGTTTTTATTCTTAATTAATTATTGAAATGTGTTAGTCATATATCATTTTAATGGCATTTTTTACAGGTGCACGTACAACGCGAATAAACAAAAAGTTTTCTTAATGGGATGAATTGACTTAGACATGAGCTATTCAGTTACGACCATGTTACATAAAAGTTAAAATGAATTATAATTATGGGCTGTTTATAAGAAACAATTTACTGATTATGCTTTGATCTTGACAGATGAATGAGGATATTCACTTTTGTCAATAGTGTATATCCGCAGCGCGAGACTAAAATTATTATTGAATATATCTATTTAGAAAAAAAGTAAGTAGTGCTGTATTTATTATATTTTGATTGAATATTTTATAGATTATACTATAAATATATGTTAAGGAAGAAAGAAACACATTTACAAAGTTGCCAGAAGTCGTGAAAAATTAATAAAAGAACTAATAAACCAATTTGTATACAAAAGTTTATTTATTGAATGGTCAATTGTTGCACATAGCAAATTGACTATTTCAGTAGGTGATTAGAGTAAAGTTCAACTGGAGATATTTTAGAGCTCATTTTATATATGATAGTTTAACTGTTTGCATCTATTCTACAGTAATTTATTGTCGTATATTCTATGGCCTTCTAGTTTGAGCATGGATTTTTTTAAATAATAACCACCATTGGATCATCTACTATTGATACGATTCGATAGAAGGAACATTCTGTGCGGCTTTTTTACATAATATTTTATATAAAACTATTTAGACTTGATTTGCAACTTTGAATAATAATTTGCAGTCTTCTATTGAAAGTATCAGTTCTAAGATTGATGTTATTAATACTAAATTAGAACAATTAGAAAAATCAAAACAAAAATCTAAAATTGTGGAAGTGTGAAAGTGGAAACTGAAAAATAAATATTTATCCGTTGAATGTACTGAATTATCAGCGAAATCAAGGATAGACATTTAAGATCTAGAAACATCACGATTTTTAATTTATCTGAATCATAAGTAATAAGAATGATTAACCTGATCTATAAGATATTTTAATAACGTTCCAAAAATTGTGTCTATATCTGAATTTTCTCTTTGGCAACCAGCTAGTATTAAAAAAACTAAGACTTTATTTTCAAAAACTTATTCACTTCCTTAACTTTTGTATCATGTAATATTTGTTGAAAGTTGGTTAAATAAAGATATTTCTGACAGTGAACTTCTATGCCATACTTTTATTATCTACCGAGCTGATAGAGTTTCCATATGTACTTCAACTTTTTGTTTTTGTTAAATTTTACAATACACGTTTCTTAAGAGGGGGATTGTATATATCTCCGTATTCACCGTTGAAGTGATATCAAGAACATTGACATCCTCGAACATATTTTCAATGATAATACAAACAATTAAATTATTATATGTAGTGATTTTAACATTCCCTCTGCCACATGGGATGATGACGATTTGAATGTAGTTGGGCACTCTGAATCTTCTGATATTGCATGCGATGTCATTGCTGAAACCTATAGTTTATTAAAAAAAGTTCCAATTGAATAATACTTCCAACAATAGGGGTGTTTTTCTTGATTTAGTTTTTAGCACTATTGCTAAAATAAATATCACCGCATCTAATGATCTTCTGTGCAATAATTCAATGCATCATATTACCTATGATATTGATGTTAACATTCTAATGGAACAACCCAATCATCAATGAAAAAAATACGACTATAAAAGAGGCAACTATACTGCTATTAATAATGCTCTAGCTGATGTGGATTTGGATTTTGTTTTTGTAAACAAAGATCTGGATAGTGCTCTTGAAATGCTTTATAAAATATTGTTAGATTAACTTATTGAAATGTATGATCCGGTGAAAACTATTTTTTTTTATCGCGATACCCAAAATGGTTTAACAGTGAACTTATAAGTTTAACTAAAGAAAAAAAAAACGGGCACACCTATTATATAAACAATCTGGCGATACTAATGTCTATGCGAATTTCAGAGTTTTACGCGAGAAGTGTCTATCCTTAAGTATATCTCTTTTCAAAGCGTTTATTTATGCAATTGAAGAGTACATTAGATGTAATCCGATTTATTTTTGGAAATTTGTCAACGGAATGAAGAATTCCTCAGGTATTCCCCCAACTATGTGTTATGAAGACAGGATATACGACAACGGATCGTACCCGTTGTCGTATATCTGATGTTTTCACTTCATTTTCTTCTTCTTCTTATTCTGTAAATGTGATTGGTATCCCCAAATTCAATTTTGTTAATAAGGTTAATTCTTTGTCATGTTTGCGTATTAATTTGGAAGACGTGTTTAATGAAATTTTAATATTGTCTAATAAATTTAATTGTGGTCCAGATAGTGTATCAGGTTACTTTCTTAATAATTGAGTATATATTCTTTCTAAGCCTATTCACTGGATATCTGCACAGTCAGTATTTTAAGGTTACTTCCCTCAATATTGGAAAAAATCTTTTATTATTCCTATTCAGAAAAAAGGGGTAAGAAACCTAATTGACAAATATTGTGGTGATACCATACAATCTTTTATACCTAAAACACTAGAAAATCTCATTTCTATACAGTTGCGATACTTAACACCGAATATCATAGCGGATTATTAACACGGATTTCTTGATGGCAGATCTGCTATCAATAATCTTTGGTTTTGAGAATTTTATTTTAAAAAGTTTTTCTGAGCATAATCAAGTCGATGCTGTATATACTGATTTTGTTAAGGCGGTTGACCGTGTGGACTACAACATATTAATCGCTAAAGTGAATGATTATGGTTTATCATTAATAATAAACTGGCTCTATTAATTTTTAATAAATCGCTCTCAGATTGTTAAACTTAATAACCACACGTCTTGTGTGCTTCGCTCAAGTACTGTACATCTTTAATGTTTGCCAATGACCTAAAATTATTTCATTCTATTGATAACATTGGTAGTTGTTTAGAACTGCAACATGATTTAAATATTTTATTTGAGTAGTGCTTAAAGAACAATTTATTTTCGAATGTATCCAAATGTGATTCAATCTCATTTTGAGGAAAAAATAGTGTAACTATCTTTGATTACTCGATTAACCTAGAACCGCTGGAAAGAGTCTTTCGTATTAAAGATCATATTAATTCTATTGTTAACAAGGTATTTAAAATATTAGGCTTTATTTTTAGAAATCATTACAGTTTCAGACCATATGCTTTAAAAACTTTCTACATCAGTTTAATAAGATAAAATTTAGAATATGCATCTGTTATTTGGTCTCCTCAGCATAATTGTTATATATTAGCGTCAGAGAAAGTACAGCGCAAGTTTCTTTATTATATGTTCCGTAGATTTGATGTATTTCAGTTGCCGATTATTCCTTTCTTTGTATTAGTGTTTTCTAGGATTCCTTGAAATTTCGTAAAATTATGTTGGATTTGTGTTTTCTTGTTCTGAAATACTTGCTTCATTAAATTTTACAGTAAGTAAATATACGACGTAAACCCTTATTTAGATTACCAACAGTACGTACTAATTATGATTCAAATAACCCACTTTATAGATTTATAATTGTAGCTAATGATATAAATCATAATAATAATATTGATTTGTTTGATTCTAGTCTAAGTTTAAGTCAGAACTTAAAAGAATTTCATCTCAATTTTGATAGCTGTTATTGTTACGTTCGGTCATAAGTGTTATTTTTATGTGTATTTTATTTTTATGTTGCATTATGAATTATGTTATTTCTAATGTAAATATGATTTCGTTTAATAAATATATTATATTATTATTATTATTGTGCTATCTCTTTACTAATTTCTTTTATTTTAATTATTTTGTCTAGCCTTCAAGAGGCTTGGTTTAATTAAAATTCTGCATTTATTTTCGTGTAAAATTTATATACCATTAAGAACCACATTTATTATATTAAAAGAAATATATTTAAATAATTCATTTAGTGTATATTTTGAAATAAAAACATTAACATAAAACGTAGATGTCCACTACAACCTTGACGTGACTTGATATTTACATCACTAAACGACAATGAAAGTATTACTAATCCAACATTTTCGTTTTTTTACTGCATACTTTTCATTTAATTAATATATACACCAGTACGCATAATGAAGAGACATACCGCTTTTATGGCCGGAATTATAATACATTAATTATTTATAAGGAGCGCGAAACATTACATGACTTCAATGAAGAACTTTTTTCTAAAACTGATCCTAATTATGGTCGCATTTATAATCTGTACTTTTTTTAAATTTATCGCATATTATGATTCCGTTTGGTTAATTGCTATAAAATACTAATTCCGTATTTTGAAATACGCGTTAAGTATATTAATTAATTAATTGAATTGAATTCCATTATTACTAATGGATATAATATATGTACATAAAATTAATTTTAAAATATGCATGGTATGGTTGACGTATAAAAAATGTGATTGCAATAATTCTATAATATTTTTTTCTATAATTTATTTTTTTATCTGTTATAAAGTTGTATATATATATATATATATATATATATTTCATTTAAATTTTATAAATAAATAAGTAACAATCTATAATATATATAAAAAAATATTTAACATCGAAATTATATTGGAATAGAATTTTAGTAAACGTTTAAAATTTCTTGCATGTTTTTAGAATATCATATAAAGTAAATTGCAGATAATGATTTGATTGAAACACTTTTTTTTCTCTAAATATTACGCCTAATTTAAATAAATATTACAAATTTATATAGTATATTTTGAAAATTATGTCATTGATGTAATACCCATAATTTTTTTCAGAATAAACCAATTCTTGAATATCATGATTGTAATCATTTCTATAAATGAAATAAAGAATAAAAAAATGCATTGCATCTGATAAGGCAGCCTAATTTATCTATTTGCCTTAATAAATTAAATTAATGACTGGTCAGTAGGTGGTTAGGGCAACAGTATTTCAAAAATGTTATTTATTACGGTTTACTTTTTGTGCCTTAATAAATTATTCTTTAGCCACACCCGCGTCCTAGCGATGCCCTGGAGCACTACGACTATTAAACCATATCTGGTTCATGCCATAATAAGCAAATAGCGTTTTGCTGGCAATTTAATATCAATCTGTATCGTTCTGGAAATATTTCAGACGGTTAATTAAGTGGACAATTGGATTTGCCTTTTTATTCCTGCAACAACCTTGATTTTCTTAGCAGCCGTTATATAATTGAAAGAATCATCTCATGGTTAAGGCACGCACATGGAACGTGAGCTGAATTATTTTTGCAAACTGGACTAATGGTAGTTATTACTACTGTAATTTATTGCATATTAATTGGTGGTGAAAGAATCTAGATAATCGTTAACATATCGGCATTGAACTAATGCGAGAGCGAGTTAAAAAAGTATGTCCTTTTCTTTTCCAAAAAGAAAAAATGCAATCCATTAGTAATACGTACTTATTAGACATCTAATTAATAAAAAATATAATAAGAATTATTATATTATTTACCTTAATATTGATTTTGCATTATATATATATATATATATATATATATATATATATATATATATATATATATATATATATATATATACAGGGTGTCCCGTTAATGTGGGGAAATGGCTAGACCATAGATTTCTGGGGTCAAAATATGATGATTTAACACAACTTATCTATATCCAAAAATTTACGGCTAGGCCGGAATTTGTCTTCAAAGTTTCAAAATTTTTTATTTCTTTTGTTTATAACAATTGAACGCTTTATTCGATTTGAATGAAATTAATTATTAATAACTACCTTAGTATAATACATCATTTAAGTTATTATGGACATAAGCGATTAACAGGAAATATAGAAAACAGTAGTACCACCACATAGAAACTAAAATATTTTTTTATTAGTGCATCCAATAAAAACTAAAAAAATACTGCTTAAAAGAGAATTTGATTTTAAAACTTTTTTGTCTCTTAATAAAATTTACTATCTTGTACGGTTTTCGCACAAAAAAATAAAATATAATTTTTTTATCTAGTAAAAACAAAATCTAGTTTTCCATCAAATCGAAAATATATGTTTTTCGTGGCCGTCTTTGCTTAAAAAATGTAAATTATGTAAAATAATAATTACTGAGTGTCTTTAAATCATTTATTGTTAACTTTATTATAGTTAATAATTAATATTCACATTTGCA
>CAXAKX010000053.1:0-12386 GCA_963969525.1 Ontholestes murinus | reverse complement strand
GTCAGCAGAGCTATGCCCTTGTTGCGTGGGTCCTTCCAAGTGGAAGGCCCGCACGAGAATGAGTCGATTTTATAAAATCGAAACATTTCCGTTGGAATTACTCATTCTCGTGCGGGCCTTCCACTTGGAAGGACCCACGCAACAAGGGCATAGCTCTGCTGACGAGCTGTGATACAGCGAAACACGTGTCCAGGGATTGCCCTTCTTAATAATTTCGTGATGTGCCTAAAGAAACGATAACAACACAAAAAACGTCGTATTGTACTTAATGTGATTTAAGTCATGTGACGGCAGCTAATAGTTATATCATTCAATGCCTGGGGGTGCATTAGCACGAGGAGTAGTTGTTTTAACTATTAGCTGTTATGTCTTGCATATGTTTTGTGAGATAACGGTGCAGTAATGCTCAGAAAAATAATTATTTTTCATTTACAAATTTCATATATATATATATATATATATATATATATATATATATATATATATATATATATATATGTCATGCTGACATTAACAGCTAAAACAGGGGACAAAATAGAAAATAAAAGCATTTTCTAGAAGAAGATGTTCAAGAGGATATTTGCTCCCTAAGCATCGTGGTCTAACAAGGGTTAGAGTGGAAGATCGTCGCTGCTGCACGAACTCCGCCCAGCTACGTTCATCCAAAATGTTTGTACGTTTCGAATAATTTTTGTGTATATATTGATATGTATTTTTGGATAGTAAGCTAAAAAATAATAAACATAAACATAAACAATAATTATGTGAGAACATTGAAATATAGGGTCCGCCAATAAGGGCGAGTGAACTTTAAAATTGAATAAAACAAGTTGTGTGTGAGGTAGAAACGAAATTTATTTTTCATTCGAAAGGGTATTCGACCCCATTAAGTATGGAAGATAACATCGTTCAAATGGACCACCGCGGCTCCGTTTGGTAGCCCGGATCCGGGAGGTCCAATTTTCGATGACTCTGGAGCACATATCGGCCTCAATTTGAGCGATGGCATTGCGTATGTTGACTTGAGATAGCCCCAGAGAAAAAAGTCTGAAGGCGTTAAATCGCACGATCTCGGTGGCCAGTTGATATCGCCTCCGCGCGAGATGACCATGTCCGGAAATCGCTCGTGCAGAATGTCCATTGTGGCATGGACTGTGTGGCACGTGGCGCCGTCCTGCTGGAACCACATGTCGTCCGTGTCCATATCATTCAGTTTAGGCCAAAAGAAGTTGGTTATCATCGACCTGTAGCGCTCCCCATTGACGGTTATGGCCGCCCCAGCTTCGTTCTCGAAAAAGTACGGACAGCAGCGATATTTTCGTTCGATCGGGCGTTTTGTCGACGTGTCAGTGTTGGCTGGTTGTTTACTGAACCAGTCGACTCGAATTTGCCCACCAATCGACGGATAGTCGACTCTACAGGCCGATCATCGCGACCGTAAAATGGGCGCGGAACGTTGCTCGAACTGATGACCCATTTTCGTAAAACAATTTAATAATTTGCACGTGCTGCTCGACACTCAAACTTGCCATGGTGATTTGGGGTTATATACTGAACAAATGACAGCAACTTTGACAGCTCTACCTGGAACAACATGGCCGCACCCTTCCGGCAAACTTCGCGCGTCCCTATTGGCGGACCCTATATTATTTCCCTGTCAGAAACAGCATTTGATCAGTTTTGATCTACGCGAATGAGATCCGAAATAGATCTAAACGTATCCGTAACTGTTCATTAATCCAAGGTATGAACTGCACATTTTGTTTTATTGTAATATTTTTTTGGGCCAATTGTTTACTTTCAATACTATAAAGTAGTTATCAGTAGTTATAACGTCATGTTATTTAGAGTATATATTACACACCAGTTATATTACCTGCACAATAAAACGAAAACAATGCACTTTATTATTTATCATTGCTTTAAAAAGGTCCGATTTATTATACCGCACTTTTCTTTGGCATTTATCCTAATTAGTACGATGTAAAAAGAGCACGTGGTAAATTGCGATCTCGACATCTTTATATAAGATACACATTTTTACTTTCTCTATATGTAGGGAAAGTATTGTTTTCCTGAATTTTTTTTGAAAAATGTTTAAATATTATTCCTGGTATTATAACTAGTGCATTTGCAATATAGATTTGGGATTTCAATATAAATTTTGTTGTAGGAAATATGAAAGAGAGTTATTTACAATAATTCAAAAAACAAAATGAAAATATTGACCGGCTTTAAATAAAAAATGAATTACACTCAGTAAATAAATATCAAAAAAAGTTTTACACTAAGAAGGCTTCAAAACAATTATCTACCAATAGAATTAAGCATTGATGGATTGTCGTGTGCCCCTTTGAGCTCTAATTGGTAATATAAGACATAGAAACGGAGACTTTGCTGAAAGTTCGCTCTGAGGATGCTGAGGGGCTGAGATTCGGAAAACACGGCCCGTCTAGATTAACTTAACGTACAATTGCTAAATGCCGAATGCCTTTTTATTAAATATCCATAAAATTGATAAATACTATAATTTATTTCTGATGAAGTTAAAGGGTAGTAACACACAGAATTAATCTTCAGTATATGTTCTATATATTTGTTATATCTCATATGTTCAATTTATTAATTTATTATAATAATTGAGAACTGGCGTGTTTTTTTTTTAATTAATTTAAAATTATCTTTATATGTTTCATAATAAGTTAAATAAAACAAAACAGAAAAAAAAATATCCTAAAGGGGTAATTTTTTTTATAAAATTTAAAATTTAAAGTTGGCGCGAAATCGGCAGAATGCAGATGGCGGGTTCGTGACGCATTTGTTCACGTTGTGATCTGTTACGAACTTTCATATCAGTTCATTGAGCATTAAAAGAATCGTTGGAGCTACAGTTGAGAATAAAATAAGTGTATTTTGTGACTCTACATTTATTATTGATCCTAATTTATATACAATGGAAGACATAGGTCCCAGCACTTCGACTTACTATAAATTTTGTTTAGTGCCACGCTGTGTAAACACTACCTTTCAAACACCGAACAAAATATTTATATCGTTACCAAATGCAGCTAATAATAAACAGCTTACAAGAAGAAAAATGTGGTTAAAAGCAATGAGGCGAAATGATAAAGATATCTCAAACAAATCAAATGGTTTCGTTTGTGAGGATCATTTTAATGTAAGTATTAAATCGGTTACGAACTGACTGAGTGGTGCTAAATTTAGAATCAAATTAATTAATTTGTTATTACAGTTAATTTTATTTGATGATAAATTTAGCTCTGCTTTTTAAAACCGTGCATAATAAACATTAATTCAATATGTATAGTTAGAAGAAGACATGGATAACTACATAAAATGGAAGTTGGTTGGTGGATATATAAAAATGAAGGAAAATATTGTTCCACATATCTTCCAATCTCAGGCTGACAGAAAACGATCTTTGCCACTACCACAAAGAAAAGGCTCAAGCAAGAGGGCTCGAACGGAAATGGTTGGACAATTATTAAAAAATGCAGAATTTCAGGATTCCATTCAAGAGCAAGAAAAGACTCAGGATAATCAAATAAGTGAAGATGTGTCAATTAAAGTTTCTTCACCGTATAATGATATCCAAGAAACATCTGATATTAGTGCGTAGGTATATGAGAAAAGTTGTCAAACAGATGTAATGTGTTCTACAATTGGTATTCAAACTAGACCAATAAACTTTAAAAATCGATATATTCAAACAGACAATGTCGGTGATTTAAAAAAGGTAACAAGTGTAGCTTGCTCACCTATTAAAATAAAACCGATAAAGAAATTTACAAGTATAAGCATGTCTCCTTTATTAAAAAGGGGATCCTCTTCTAGCATTACAAGTGTTTCTGAATATTGTCAGTGCAGTGGTTCATCATCGAGCCCTAGTCGTGACTTGATTAAAAATAGAATTAGTTCGATTTGTATTGAACGTAGTTTGTATTTATATAAAAAAGTGTAGAATGTATTTAGGAATACCAACTGACTGTTATTTTATAATTTTATTTTTAGTGAAAACTACAAAACGGCAGCTACAAGACATTTACATAACTTTAAGAAAAATTAGAAGTAACCTCCCTTTAGATGAAATAGCTGATGATTTCGGAATTTCTCACAGTCAAGCTGCAAAATCCTTTCGGAACACAGTCCCCCAAATTAGTTTTTGTTTGAATGCATATATTTTTTGGCCAGAAAGACAAAAAATAAACAACTTCTGCCATTAGCATTTCGTGCAAATTATTATAATGTTCAAAGTATTATTGACTGTTTTGAAATAGAAATTGAAAAGCCTAATGATCCCATAAAGCAAGCAGCTACTTGGTCAGAATATTAAATACTTAATATCGATTACACCGAGTGGTTTTATTAACTTTATTTCAAAAGGTTTTGGAGGGCGTACAACTGATGTTACAGCCGTTAAAAGATCGTATTACTTAGAAACATTAAAACCAAATTGTTCAGTGATGGCAGATCGTGGTTTTAAACAAATCGATGCAACATTACATCAGAAAAGTTGCATTTTAATCAGACCGCCATCTGTAAAAGCAGGTGTAAAGAGTTCTAAAGCAGAGGTGTTCATGTAGAAAAGGTTATCAGAAGAGTACGGGAATACAAAATATTAAAACCTCATGATTGTGTAAATACTAAACTTATAAAATATCTAGACTACATGGTGACTATTGCATGTGGTTTAGTAAATTTACAATCAAAAATAATAGAATTATAAATATGTTTATTGTTAATTTTAATAAAAAATAAAGTAAAATTAAAAATTATGAAACAGTTTCTAATAATCTAGAAAAAATCATTGCTTCCCAAAATAACATTTGTAAATGTAATTGTGCTTTGCATTTAGGAGATATGTGACCGTTTTTTAACAAATAATCAGTTACGATGTACATTTAATTTCAAACACTGCATTATTTGATATACCATCGGGTGAAGCACCAAATTCTGGATGCTGGTTATTTAATATTAATCCGCACTTTTTTATTTTAATATTTAATTGTTTTTCCACTTGTTTTCGAACATTATCTTCCAAATATAATCCTCGCTTCATTGCCTTTATATGAAACATTTTGGAAACACTAATTACACTTTTCACTAAAACACCATCACTAGTTTTACAGAATGCTGCGGAATATATTTTTGAAGCTGTAATCCTTCCATAACGAAGTTCAAACCACAGTTTATTTGAACTTTTTTCAATTGTTGCAATTGCAGCATTTTTACAGGATTGCTCATTAATTGCAGTCTCGCAAAATTTTAAAAATTCCTTGCAACTATGTTCCCCATGAGTATTTATGAAACGATGCAATAATAAATGCATACTTAAATTATTAGGTTCATCCCCAGTTTCTGTGTCATCGAAATAATTTAAAATTTGTGCCGAACATTTTAATTCTCTCCCACTTTTAATCGTTTCTTCAAAAAAATGTTTCATCTGCTGGTCGGTTATATACGATTTAGGTACAACACCAAAATTTTCTTTCGTAACAGTTTCATTTGCAGCACCTGTTAATTTTGGTTTTTTCCAGTAGCATTCAATTTCAGTTGGTGCTGGCTGGGTACTTTTACGATGTGCCCACATTAAAAATGCAAGTGCGTGTTTACATCCTCCTTCGGAAGCCGAACAATCCAAACATTTCACTTCCAGAATTTTTTCCTCTTTTTCACATACCACTAACTTAACTTTATAATTAGAGGCCCTAATTCTATGTTCGGGGCAAATTTGTCCAAGAATGGTACATGCATTTCCTGTTCTTTTAATTTGCACATAATCAATTGCAGTATTGATGTAGGAGTCCCTCATTGATCTAAAATAATTATAAGTTTATTAAGTTAGTCACACCTACAATGTTATATTGTCGCAAAAGGGACAGTTAATTAATTGTTTGTTGTTTTTAAATTTTTAGGTTAACTATTAGGAATGGGTAAATAAGTTTTGGGGACAATATAATTGTATATATTCTCTTCGTTTACATAATTAATATAAATTAAAATATATTATGTAAATGTTAAATAGGTGTTATACTTACAAATCTGCTTTTAATCCACGAATTTCTGCGGCATTATAACAATCATTATGATTGATAAATTCCATTAACATATATGCGTCGATATTCGGCAAATTATCACTGTATGCTTTAAAAAACTCGGTATCTTCCATTATTTTAAAATAACACAAGAATTTAACAAATAAAATGTGAATGAACGACGTCTAAATACTGCGTATAAATCGTATCATAAACAATGACGTCCCGCGATCTTCGGTCAACTTCGTGGCAAGGTCCGAAAATTTAAAAATATTATAATTTTAAAGTGCATTTGTTAAATAAATAAACAAATATTTATAAAGAAAAATATATAAACTGAGAAAATTCATTATTAGCAATCATAATAACATAAATTTATTGTTATAAAAATTGTATGAGTTTATTAAATTAATAATCTTGTTCTTTAGGCAAATTTTAGGGTGGGTTCTCATCTGCCCTATCACGTCTAAAAGCTTTGAAGGCCTTAAACAGAGTCACCACGTGTTGAAGAATAGGTTACTGTCCTCATATATGTAGGGCTGGGTAAATTCCATCCATTCCTGAAGATTTAAATAGTGAGAATGTTTGAATGTCGCAGGTTATCCTACGTCCTGTTATTATGTAGGTTATGCTAATATTCTTTTGAAGGGGTAGGAATTTCCTGCTGGTCTTTCTTCCTATTCACCATGTTTTTGATGACAAGAAAATGAGTTTTTAAAAACATATCTATTAACTTCACAAGATTATCAGTATAACTGCCATCCTCATTTTTCATTATTCCAGGCTGTAGCTTTGGGTCTTTGAAGAGAACTTTTTCAGCCTTGTGGCTGGGGTTGTGGACTCAATTTGTTAGCAAAAGTTTTTCCAGGATTCCCTCTGACATAGTCTTACCTTCTTTTTGCATACTCGGTAAAGCTCTTTATAATAGGTCCAATAGATTTCCTGCTTAGAATGTTGGTAGAATACGTGCGCAAGATTTCTCAAAAAATCAGATATTTTGTAGAGGTGATCACTTTTTGCATTTAAAATATAAAAATAATTTTACAATAATTGGGAAGGAGAGAGAACTTTTTTGAACGAAAACCTAATTATTGCAATCGCACAATATCTAAGTATTAACTTTCTGGAATAAAAAGCAACGTTGCTTGCAGCACAACAATGTCCTCAGATCATTATCACTTATAAACGTAGAATATTTCTGAGACAAGCAGTGTGTCTGTGCAACCAGCATCCATCTGGGTCTAAATTAGTAAATCTAGTAATCTATATCAATAAACTATTTTCTATTCTAATGCTCTGCTATCCTACCTATGAAGTTGTCCTAGCGTACTCGTTACCTGTCTTAATTGTTAATTGCCCTAGCGTTCTCATAACCTAAGCTAAATTGAATTCATGACCCTAGCGTACTCTTGACCTCTCCCAATTATTTATTCCTCTAACATAAGCTTAACCTATAATAATAATTTGTTACTGCTGTATGTTTTGAATTTTAAAAATACATCATATAAATTTATTTAGAAAAACTATGCAAAAGTATTATAACTTTATCAATGTTTCTATTATACAGCAAACATAACACGCAAACTTTGGATGGCAAATATTTATTAGATAGATTTAGCAGATAATTTGCAGGGTCAATATTAACTTCAGCATCCATCTGTTCATGGAGAGTGGGGATACGTAGAGATAACACTAATCTAGACAACTAGAAAACTCAGGGGTTTTTAGAATTAGGATTGAGACAGGATATTAAACCTTTACTCTGGCAAGGATATTAAATAAAGATAGTGATGGAAGAGAACGGATGTGTAAATGCAGTGTTTTTAGATTTAGAAGCAGCCTTTAATACAATGATGAGGGAGAGTTTGTTAGAATATCTAAGGAGGAAAGGAGTGAGTGATGGAATAGTATAGTGGATAAGAAGAGTGTATGAAGAAACATGGGTTGTTGGGAAAATGGAAATATAATCCAATTGATATGGGAATATGTAGTGGCTTCACATGCCATATAGACTAAATAAAATAATTTAATTACTCCATGAAATGTTTCTTGGTCGTGTACACTCTTGTTTCGGTGTTAAGAATTTGGATCGTATCTACCAAGAAGCCTACGTGCATTGGAGGAAATTTAATATTGCATCAACGAAATTGCGCCAGATAAGTTGGACTATTGGCGTAAACTTTAGATTTGAGTTAACCCCACAAGAACAGTCCATAGAGGTACTTATTTGATTCCACCACAAGTGGTTCAGGTAAAACCCCATTCATTTAGTTTTTATTTTAAAATTTTAATAATGAAACAAAACCAAAAATACTTCTCTACAGGTTAAGTGAAAAACTAATAAACCAAAAAGGCAATATTATTATTTTGGTAATAAACAAAATGTAATGCGATTTGCATAAAGTAATTAGTTTTTAGGAGAAAATATTCTTCTAAAAATTTACAAATATATAAAATACATTTCGGATCAAATAGTTCTAAAGGATACAGCAGGGTTTATTTTAAAACACAAAAAAAAACTCAATTAACACGCTTCGGAAATTTTCCAGTCATGGCTTTAAAAGAATTCACAATGATCATACTCGTTTTTTAGTAAACCTAGTTTGATATTAGATGTAACGACCTTGAGAAGTTAATTATTATTTAAAGAAAAACATTATCTAATTATTATATTATTATTTATTGTATGACTCGATATCAAAATTTGTTGTAACGTCAGATTTACTACATGTTTTATTCTAAAACATTTCATAGACATTAAACAAATAATGTTTTACCGTTTTGGTGCAGTCAGATAATAGGGAGTTCGAATTGCACCGGAAGAGTAAATTAGTCATGAAAATGAACAATTCTGTCGTTTCGAGAATGAATATCACGTGATTATGCAATTGTAATCTGTAGGCCTATATCAATAATTAAAAGGTAGTATCATAATAATTTTTAAAACTTAATAATTGTATTCCTTATGTAACTAGTAATTTTTTAAAGGTCAACATTATAAATATCGATTAAAATTTCATAACGCGTTTTACCGTATAATGCAAAATTTCTATTAGTCATCCCACACGTAATTATTATTCTCACTTATGTAAGTACCTATCACAAATAATAACTATTATTTTCAGGTGAAATTACATAACAATTTCTTTCTATGTTTACAAAACCCATTACAAACTGCAATTTCTATGTAGTAAACGAGCGAAGGCCATTGGTAATCAATTCACTTCGAATTAATCAATAATTAAACAAATTGACGATAATAAAATTTCTCCTCGTTTTGATAAGCGTGAAACAATGAATGCACTTTGCCTGTAATCATCAACATCATTTAGAGATGATAATCAGTAATTTTAAATTTGACCGTGGAGGGGAGTAATGAATGTGAGTGCGAGCGAGCGAGAGAGTGCGAGAGAAGGAAACTGAAAGAAAGATCGACTAGTGGAGTGAATCAGTCGAGTGGAAACAGTTGAAAGCGGTGTAGCTGGTGTGTTAAAATTTTAACAGAGAAAAATACCGTAAATTCGGATCCATGTGGTTTTTACATTTTGATGAAAATAATTGTGATTTTAACATTAGTGTGACGATTTAATATTTTTGATAATGGGTGAGTTTATTCATGAATGACTCTTCGTTTGTGAAAGTACAGGATGTGAATTTATGATTTTGATTTTTTTTGCATTTGATTTGTTTTGTGTCATGGTTTTGAATATACTTAACCTTAGATGATATGTTCTATTTTAATTATGGTATTGTGTTACTTTGGTTTTATTGTTTTTTAAAATAGGTCGATTTTTGTAATACAATAGTATCTATCTTTTATTTTATTTTATTATAATATATTTATAAAAAAAGAGCTAATTTTAATTGTCATGGTTTTATAAGAGGTAAAGGATTGATCAACAGTTGGTTAATTTAATTCATGGTTTTAATTAAATATAAAATGATGGATTAATTTAAATCAAATTTAAAAGATATTTAAGTATTGAGAAGTATTTATCAGTTTCATTTTTGCTTCTTTAATGACCCCAGGTATAATTTAATCAAAAAAATAAATAAATATAGTGTATATTGAGTTTATTATGCATTTATTTTGAAAGATTATATAGAAATAATCTGTTAGTGTAACAAACAAATTGCATTTATTAAATTGCATTAAAAAACGTTGTTACTCATTTTACAATCTACAAAAAGTGTAATTCACTTACCAAAGGTCAATGTTCGGTTTTAAATACTCGCCGATATACTTTTAAGGGAATCACGCAAATTAAATTGACCGCGATTTTTTCTTTATAAAATTGAGGTATTTTAACAAAATCTTGCTTGATTCCTTTGCACACAATTTCAAATTAGACAATCAATCATAACTATGAATATATTAAAGAACGATGAGTTTATTTTCTATTAATTTTTATATAATACCCACTCGATCAAACAAGTTGTTTAAAATATTTACTATAATGAGTGTTGACTGCATTGAATTGATGAAAGGTTAAATTAATTAATTGTCTAAAAATACCTACAATTTATTTTATGGCGGATAAATAAAGCTTATTTTTAATTATAATTCTCATTCTGAATGATACAGAATTTTAAAATAACGATTAAGTATAATAAAGAAAAAATTAGATAAACATTGTTATCATTATTATAGTTTTCTCAACATGCGAGTATCATTTTTTAAGTTAAAACAGTTTTTGGTTTAAAGTAAACATAACCAATTCGCTATTTTTAGACATTCAAGATTTTGACCAAAGAATTTTTCGTACATTGGAAATCACTTTGACGATCTTCTTCCATTAGATATTGAACATCGACCATTGACCACGTCTTTTGCATTTTTTTCATCTGTCTTTGCTTATTTCTTCATAGTTTTATAAAATTGTAATTATCAGAAAGTATAAATACTATTGTAGTATATTTACACTTTCTAGCAACTACCTTTTTACAAAGCTGTATAAAAATAAGTAAAAACAGATGATAATACCAAAGACATGATCAGTGATGGTTAATAGAATAATATAGTCGATAATTCTGTATTTCGCTGTATTCTTTTAATGTTTCGCAATACCATCAGCATTTCAATTTTTCTCGAAGGATAAACCCTACATGCAATAACTTTCTTACTATAAATGAAAGATTGAGTCTCCTTTCTTCACAAAATTTATTGATCGCAAATGTACATTTCGGTCACAATGTGACCATTTTCAATGCTAAACTAAATACAAAAACAAATAAGCAAGTATTTATACCTAAACAAATACAGATTAGTGAGGGCGGTAAAAATAGGTAACGAAGATTACAATAATACTGTTTGGGTTAACTGGGGATTAGAGCGGTGTGATTAGTTCAAGGAAAGGATTAACTAATGGGCTTAAATCGAAGTTTAATAGCCGGTTTTCCACTTTTTTCATTTCTATTGCCTCAAGAGTATTAAGTCTGTAATTACTAGAGAATTTTAATAATTTCGTTTTATCTAGGGAAAATTTGTGCCCCGTTTTGATAGCATGGTGGGCTACAGCTGATTTGTCCGCATTCATATTCCTAATATGTAGAGTATGCTCTTTATATCTAGTGTGCAAATTGCGTTGGGTTTGACCAACGTATATTTTATCGCAATTGCAGCACTCTATGGAATAAATGCCTGATAAAGAGAGGTAGTCATTGTTATTAAAAGTGTTTCCGAGGTTATTTCTTAACTTGGTATTAGTGTAAAATGCTGGAATTAGATTGAAATTTCTACAAAGTTTATACAATTTGTTTGTAAGTTGTGGGACATAAAATAATTTAACGTATTCTTTTTTGGGGGCGTCTCTAATAGAAGTTAATTTCGTTAAATTTTGTATTTTGAATTTATAATTATGTTTATTAATGATTTTATTGATAATGTCAACTTTGTAATTTAATTGTTTTGCAATTTGACGGATTTTATTAAATTCTATTTTCCTGTTTGTTTCTGACATTGGGATGTGAATTGCTCTAAAAATCATGCTGTGGAATGCCGCGAATTTATGTTGGTCGGGGGCATATGAGTCTGAATGAATGTAGTTAAAAGTATGGGTGGATTTGCGATAAATATTGAAATCAAGTTTATTTCCCTTCCTAGTGATTAATAGGTCTAAAAATGGTAGTGAAAAGTTGTTTTCTATTTCATAGGTGAAATTAATACTTTGATAGAAACTGTTGAGTTGATTTATGAAAGCCTCTATATTAAAATCTGCATCAACAATGGCAAACACGTCATCTACATAGCGGAACCAGGTGGTGGGAAAATTATCTATGTTATTTTTCGCAAAATTTTCGAAATGGTTTAAGAAAATATTTGCTAAAAAG
>CAXAKX010000052.1:0-42176 GCA_963969525.1 Ontholestes murinus | reverse complement strand
CAGACACCACAAATACATATACACAACACGCACGCGCACAAACAACTACAAACCGGCCAATGACGCGCAGCCAAACAAGAAGAAATGCAGGTGGAGGGTAGGGACTACATATATAAATAATCGGCTAACTAGACAGCAAACCAGTATTACCTTGACCAAACAAGAGTAAACACTTGAAAAAGATGGCAGAGAGACCATCGAAACGTCGTGAATATAATTTACAAACCACGCGGAGTATAACCCGAAAACCAGCTACAACATATATATATATATATATATATATATACACAGAGTGAGTGAGTGGTCACAAATCCAGTCTGTAATCAATAATCAATAAAACATATGTAAAGGTTGAGGTAAGGTTTATTTAAATAATGCACAAGACTTTGTATAAAAATAAATCTCGCTTTGGAGGGTAGGTTATAGGACATCCACCCACCCTATGTTTACATTAAATTCTAATAATATGCAATTGAGAGGTATAATACGCATGTACCTTTTAAAGTTCGCGGAGTGGAATAGAAATTGTTGGAATAATATTACAAAATTATTTTTCTTTTTCAATATACTCATCTGCAACCCTAACACATTTCTCAGATCTTAGAATTAACTTGTGAATACCTTCATAAAAAATGATTTATCCTTTTCTGAAAAATACGATGAAACCGCAACCTCTACTTCTTCATCAGTAGAAACTTTCTATTTCAGATTTGGAAAGAGATAATAGTCGCTGGGAGCCAAATATGGGTTATAAGGTGGGTGGCCAGTGATATCGAAACCAAACTTATGCAAAGCAGCCAACGCAACTAGACTCTTGTGAACAGGAGTACTGTCGTGTAAGAGCTGAACACCTTTGGTTAATTTTTCTCTATGCTAGCCTCTACTGCTCTAAAATTGGAGCATAATATTCTCCGGTTATAGAAACACCTCTTTTCCTTATAATCAATCAGCAAAATTCATTCTGTGTCCCAGAAAACTGTCGCCATGAGTTTTCCGACCGACTGCGACACCTTAAATTTCTCTGGCTTAGGCTCGTAGTGATGAGTCTAACTTTCTTCCTCAGTAACAATTCGTTCCAAAAAATCATCCTTGTTTTCATTAGACTGATTCAAAAACGCAGCACGCTGCTGTTTTTGTGGGCACCCATCTTGCACCGACTTTTGACATGCCGAGATATTTATGGAGGACCTTAAAAATGGTTGTCAGATACTCCAACCATTTCTACAAGTTTTTTTTTGCAAAAGTTAATCCTCCAATATTATTTAAATTTCGATGAAATCTGAATCGTCATCAATTGATTCCCTGCATTGCTTAAAGAGGTTGTGGCACTTGTATACCATGGTTTTCCTGGACAAGTGTCCCTGTAAACAGATGACATCTCTTCGAATATGGTTTTGCCTTGCTTGGTAAGGAATTTTATAACGACGCATAACTCTATTTTCTCCATACTCCAAAATTCTTTCGTACTGAGTTGCTTTATCGACAATAGTTCAAAGACTACTTTCGTTATGATAATACTCGGTATATACGAGGGTCGATTGAAAAGTTTCCGGAATGGGCAAGAAAACGCAGTAATTAAACAGGTTTATTTTTTTTATTTTTCAACATAGTACCCTTGCAGGGCGATACACTTTTCCCAGCGGTGCTCCAACTTTTTTAAGCCTTCAGAAAAATATGATTTCGAGAACTCTGCAAAATAAGCTTTAGTGGCGTCGATGACCTCCTCACTTGACGTAAAGCGCTTGCCTCCGAGCCAAGTCTTCATGTTTGTGACCAAAAAGAAGTCGCACGGGGCCAGGTCTGGAGAGTACGGGGGATGCGGCACCACCTCGTAGCCCAATTAAACCAATTTAGCATTGACGATTCGGAATGAATGGGAGGCGCGTTGTCGTGGTGGAAGAGCACTTTCCGCTGCAAATGAGGCCGTTTCTCCTTCAATATGCCGTTGAATTGATCCAATATATCGCTGTAGTATTATCCCGTGATAGTTCTTCCCTTCTGCAAAAAGTCGATGTGTATCACACCTTGCGAATCCCAAAAAAAAAAACGGTGGCCATGATATTTCCAGCCGATGGGACAGTCTTTGCCTTCTTCGGAGCAGATTCGCCAGGCGAAATCCACTGTTTCGACTGCTGCTTGGTTTCTGGTGTGTAGTGGTGGATCCATGTTTCGTCCACGGTCACGAATCCGTTGGATTACGCTTTAACAAGGCCAAACACTCTTTCGAAGTGGTCACACGATTTCGCTTGTTGTCCATAGTCAGCAAACGCGGCACCCATCGCGCCGACTGCTTCCTCATGCCCAAATGTTCGTGCACGATATTTTGCACACGTTCATATGAGATGCCCGTGGTCTCTACTATTTCGCGCAACTTCACTCATCGATCGGCTAGCACGAATTCATGGACTTTGTCGACCATTTCTTCATTTGTGGCCGTTTTTGGACGTCCACTGCGTGGTTCATCCTTGGTGCTCGTACGGTTACGTTTGAACTCGCTCACCCAGAAACTAATAGTCGAAAAAGAAAGTGTGGATGTGCCATGAACTTTCTGCAAAATATCTCGTATCTCCGTCGCCTTTTTCCCATCCATCCAGAAATGTTTGATGACTGCACGAAATTTGTTTTTATCCATTTTTGCAAAAGTGCCTGACTTGCTTCACAAGATATCCTAGTAAACAAAAACGGAACGACGCACGTGTCTGAAAATTTGACAGCTTACCTAAAATAGGTTAGCCTTGATAACCATCATAACAATTTCACTATACGCGCGCCATCTCTTGCCCATTCCGGAAACTTTTCAATCTACCCTCGTATACTAATGATTAGTGACCGAACACACTAGGACCAGAACTAGCGCCTCCACCATTCTCCGTCCCCACAATTACGCGAATTTACAAAGCACCCTCGTATATGAAATAGTTCAATGATTCGTATTTAGAGTGTTTGGTAAAAATAATGAATATATATTAACTAAAAAACATAATTGTTTCCTGGATATGACAATGTGTCTCCTATAACTGCTAAAATTAGAGAATGCTGCCCACTCCTATTAATTCATCCACTGTAATCCGTAATTAAGACTGCCATAATTTAATAATGACCGTAAATGATTTGGATGTGTCCCTCGGCCACGTACATAACTCTGAATAATTGAGGTGATCTCGAATTACATTCCAGGATATACTGCTGATTAATTAGCATGCAGATAATCAATCCAACTAATTGCGTTCCGACGCCATTACGTAATAACGAACTTTTAGTAGCTAAATTAAATGTGAAATGATCAAATAATGGGGCCGTTTATTATTTACCAGTAGAAATAATTGTATGGCGGCGCTGGAGTGCAGCGCGACCCTAATGACTCTAATGACTGCATTTTCCGTCAGAAAACTGTTAAATTCATGTTCATTAGTGCTTAATTCGGCCTCTAGAGGAGATAACTGAAATTCCCACAGTTATTCATAATAAATTGCGCGACTGTTCACCACCACCGTCTAGGAAAGGACTCCATTATTGTATGCGGATGCTGTGGTTATAATGGTTCACATTGGACGTTCCAGTATTCTTCAATGGTCGATTGTACCGCTCTTTAGACGCTGTTTTATCGGGAAAATGCAGTTTTATTGCTTCCGCAGCCGTTTTCTGCTGGCTGTAATACTTAGCTCCTACGGAGGAAATAAAAATATAACGCCAAGATTTATTGTACCCTCTGCACAGCGATTATTTAGAAAGATGTAAGAGAATTTGAAAGCTTTTTTAAAAATTTACTATACAATAATATATGAGAGAGAGAATAACATCTTTATTCGAATACATAAATACAATTTGGAAAAACATATATAAATAATAAACGATTAGGGTTAGTCTGTCCGTTTGGGCTATCGACCATCGGTCTTTCTGCCCTGTCTTGACTCTAAGTTATGTTTAAAAAATAAATATCTTTGCTAGCTAGCTTAACCGTCTTGATGATTCGAACTAATGAATTGATGTAGCGTGATTGGTGTTTATGTTTAGGGGGGATATTGGGGTTTCGGGGAGTAATATATGAATATACTTGTAATTTAATTTAAATTTATTCTGAGATTAAGTAATATGAATTACTTTATTATTATAATGAAGATGGATACATGATGACTTTGTAGTAACAATTTATTGTGATAAGACCATAAATAACATTACTTTGTAGTAATTGCGATTTCAGTTATATGACGGCAACTAATAACTATGTAATTACTGCTTTAGTACAAGGAGTAGTTGTTTTAATATTAGCTTTTAGTTCTTACATAATTGTAATGCTCAGAGGCCACAAAGTTACAGTGTCTTTTGTATCTTAAAAACAACAAGACATAAAAATTGGAACTTTAATAACAACGAAAAGAAAGCGGGCGTATCATTGTTTTTTTATATATCCGGCTAAGGGGGTGGTCTTTCTGTCTCCACAATACAATAGATGCAAAAGCAGTATTAAAATGTTTTTTTGTGTTTGTCTAGGAGAGACGTATGCATCGGTGTGTAATAATATAAAAATATGGACATGTCACATCGTACAATTCGAGATACCTGATGTTATTGATATGTTTTAGTTTAAAATTTATATTTCCTGCTCTTGAACGAAAATATTTGTTTAAAGATCTGGCATTGTATTGCCATCATACGTAATATTTATATAAAAATATAAATTTACAATTTCAATAAAGAGAGAATACTAAATTATTTATAACCGAAGTAGCATGAGATAAAGGACAATTTAATCGATAGACCAACACTACCCACCCTTCCCACTATTTTTTATTTCACATGAATTTTAGATTCTCCGTTAATAATAATAATAATAATAAATCACTTTATTGCCCAACAGGAAACCCCATACACAAATCATAATATACAAAACAATACACTAATATTTAATCTTAAAACTATACTAACAAAATGAAACATTGAAGCTAATAGACAATATCATTACAAATGATCAAAGAAAATGTCCTCATAGCGAGTCATCGCGTTTCGACACATAACCTTAACTGGTGCTCTCCGTAGACAATTGGTACGGGCACCTGGAATGTAGAATGTGCTGGTGTGTCTTGAGCCTGATCTGGGGATGTGGAAGTCTAGTTTCGACAATAGGAAGGAAGCGTCCACTCTGTTGTGAATGATCTTCCAGAGAAACTTGGCGGTGAGCTCTTCTCTTCTAGCGGCAAGTGACATCATACCATGTATTTCCAGT
Organism: Ontholestes murinus; assembly: GCA_963969525.1. NCBI lineage: Eukaryota > Metazoa > Arthropoda > Insecta > Coleoptera > Staphylinidae > Ontholestes > Ontholestes murinus. The sequence goes on along the minus strand of CAXAKX010000052.1, from coordinate 36,952 downwards.
AACAAACTCTGATCAGTACCACGTTCGGGATAGATGCCATCTACTTTGTATGATAAATACTTTAAAAATCGACGATGAACACGGTCCAATAGCACGTTCTGATTCATATAAAATGGATACCAAACAAGACACCCGTATTCGAATTTGCTGACGACATATGCAAAATATAAAGATTTTATTAGGTCGATGTCACTGAAGGGCGCACAAGTACGCATAATAAACCCTAACATTCTAGATGCAGACATTGCGGTGTTGCTAATATTACTAGTAAAATTTAAGTCATTGGTGAATAAAATACCTAGATCCTTAATCTCGGTACAGGTTGTGAGTTGCAAGTCATTAATTGCGTATATCGTCGGGAGAACATTGGATTTCTGTGAAATTGACATGGAACAGCACTTGTGAGCATTAAGGATAAGTTTATGTGATTCACACCAGGATACAAATATGTTAATATTATTCTGTAGAGACACAACATCATTTGGTGAGGAAATTTTACTGAAGAGTTTAATATCATCTGCGTAGGCTAAAACTTGGCAGATTAAGGAATCTAGAAGGGAATTTGTAAAAATAACAAAAAGTAGCGGCCCCAAATTCGAACCCTGCGGGACACCAGAATCCATTAAGAATTTGTAGGAATGGTAACCATTATAGGCGACATATGCTAAACGATTAGATAAGTAAGATTTCATTATTTGTAGTAGACTCGGCGCGGCCCCAAGGTCAGCAAGTTTCATTAGGATTATCTCATGGTCCAGGGTATCAAAGGCTCGCGAAAAATCCGTGTATACTACATCCACTTGGCCTTTCTTATCTATAACTTCAGACACATACTGAGTAAATGAAGCCAGATTGGTTTTTGTCGATCTACCAGGCATGAATCCATGTTGGTTAGAGGAAATGAATGAGGATACATTCTTAAGAATTGTAAAGTGGATTATCTGTTCGAATATTTTGGAAAAATTACTTAACAATGCAATCGGACGATAATTTTCTAGACGATGTTTCTCGCCTTTTTTAAATATAGGACTAATCTTTGCCAATTTCCACCTTGTGGGAAATGTACATGTGCTGATAGCGAGGTTTATAATAATCTGAAGCGGCTTAGCAAAATCAACAATCTTTGATTAAGAATAAGGGAACAGAGTCATCCCCAGCAGATGTTTTATTGGGTAATAGGGTCAAAACACTTATTAAATTGCTTTCGGAAATTTGATTAAGGGTAAATGAGTGGTATTGCCAGCAGGTCTAAAATTTTTAGAAAATAATGAGGCAAAACCATCAACTATATCTTTTGGAGTAGAGTACTCTTGACTTTCGTGAGTTAATCTGCTCGGTATTCTTGTAGTACCCTGTTTCATGTGAGCATAATTCCATAATCCAGCAGGATTTGATTTCATATTATTTTCAACCGCTCTTAGATATATTTTATATGCTTCCGTTATTTGCTGTTTTGTGAGTGACCTCAGTCTTCTAAATTCATCATTATAAACTGGATTTTTACTTAATCGCCACTTTCGTCTATAGTATGCTTTAGCTTGCACGTTCCTTTTTATTTCAGGAGTAAACCATGGGGGAAATGTCGACCGAGGGGTTCGGCATAAGGGAACCGACTTATCAAATATCTTGTTCAGATTGATGTAGAACATATCCAAAGCCACGTTCACATCGGTACAGTTTTTTAAATATGTCCAGTCAGTATCACTCAGATCCTTGTATAAGTTAACAAAGTTAGCCCTTTTAAAGTTATATCGTTTATTAGTATTAGAGGGGAATCTAGTATGATCCGATGTTACGCCGAGTTCCAATGTGATGGATAATGGTGGATGGTGAGCATCTTCAGTCACCAGCGGGGTTTTGGCACGGTCAACTTGTAGGTAAAGTTTAGGTTTGATACTACAAGATCTAGTAGTTTGTTATTTCTGTTTGGACAGGCATTATATTGCGTGAGACCGATTATGTTACAAAAACATTGAAATGAAAAACACTTTGAACATGAAATATCTGTATTAACGAAATTTGGCAAATTAAAATCACCTACTAATACAACGGGTTGATCAATTATTAACAATTCCAGGGAATTAAAGAATCATTCCACTAGCATTGTATCTGGGGGGATGTAGATTGTACATATATTAAAAACCGTGCCTTTGAGAACGCATTTGCATAACACAACATCAATCAGTGGAACATTATTAGTTAGCGAAGTCGTATCTAATACTTCATATTGAATATTGTTATCAATCGCAATCAATACATCTCCACCTTTGGATCGCCCCACAGAATTAAATTTCCTGTCACTACGAATGATATTATAATTAGGAGGGAACAGTTCAGATCAATATTAAGGTCACATCTAATTTCTAAACGTTGCACTGATTTCCTTAATTGAGTGAACAAACCACCAACAATTAAGAAACTGTTGACAGGTAAACTATAATTTGATGTTTGTTATAATTAATTGTAGGCTGCTGACAGTTTCCTAATTAATGTGTGTATCTTAATAAGTATGTATATATGTATATGTATGTATGTATGTATGTATAACATATGTATGTATATCCATTTATATATGTATAAATTGTATTCGTACCATTTATTATTACTGTATTATAGATTTGTTTTTCTTTAATTTTGTCCTGTAACTGGCCTTCGCGGCTGTTGGGTAATAAATGTTTAAATAAATAAATAAATAATACTTTTCGCTGCAGGTTTCTTGGTCAAAGTTTAGCTTTTATTAAACATTTTAGTTACTTGTGAAGTATAGCAAATATAATTAGAAAAAACACGAAAATATTTTCGTAAACTCTACAACAAATGAGTCTTATTAAGACTACAAGAACAAATCACTTTTGAAACAACTACTTCTCTAGCTAATACTTCGACAGACATTGAATGATACAAAAGTAATTTGCGTGTTACAAAATAGCAAGGCTATCAAAGCAACACTAGTTTGAACGTATTTCTTTCTGTAAAATGAACTAAAAATTATTGAATGTACGTTAAATAGTTTGTGAGTGACTATACTATGGTAATTTGGAACAAAAAATATGAATGAATTTAGGTTGATGTAATTAAAACTAAATTAGCAAAAGCAAAAAAAAAGGAATGGGCAAGAAAACTTAGTAATTAAACAGGTTTTTTCTTTATTTTTCAACATAGTACCCTTGTAGAGCGATACACTTTTCCCAGCGGTGCTCCAACTTTTTTAAGCCTTCAGAAAAATATGATTTCGGGAACTCTGCAAAATAAGCTTTAGTGGCGTCGATGACCTCCTCATTTGACGTAAAGCGCTTGCCTCCGAGCCAAGTCTTCATGTTTGTGAACAAAAAGAAGTCGCACGGGGCCAGGTCTGGAGAGTACGGGGGATGCGGCACCACCTCGTAGCCCAATTCAACCAATTTAGCATTGGCGATTCGGGATGAATGGGCCGGCGCGTTGTCGTGGTGGAAGAGCCCTTTTTTCCGCTGCAAATGAGGCCGTTTCTCCTTCAATATGCCGTTGAATTGATCCAATAAATCGCTGTAGTATTGTCCCGTGATAGTTCTTCCCTTCTGCAAAAAGTCGATGTGTATCACACCTTGCGAATCCCAAAAAAACGGTGGCCATGACCTTTCCAGTCGATGGGACAGTCTTTGCCTTCTTCGGAGCAGATTCGCCTGGAGAAATCCACTGTTTCGACTGCTGCTTGGTTTCTGGTGTGTAGTGGTGGATCCATGTTTCGTCCACGGTCACGAATAGGCGAAAAAAATCTGTTGGATTACGCTTTAACAAGGCCAAACACTTTTTCGAAGTGGTCACACGATTTCGCTTGTTGTCCATAGTCAGCAAACGCGGCACCCACCCATCGCGCCGACAGCTTCCTCATGCCCAAATGTTCGTGCACGATATTTTGCACACTTTCATATGAGATGCCCGTGGTCTCTACTATCTCGCGCAACTTCACTCGTCGATCGGCTAACAGGAGATTATGGACTTTGTCGACCATTTCTTAATTTGTGGCCGTTTTTGGACGTCCCCTGCGTGGTTCATCCTTGGTGCTCGTACGGACACGTTCATCCAGAAATGTTTGATGACTGCACGAAATTCGTTTTTATCCATTTTTGCAAAAGTGCCTGACTTGCTTCACAAGATATCCTAGTAAACAAAAACGGAACGACGCACGTGTCTGAAAATTTGACAGATTACCTAAAATAGGTTAGCCTTGACAACCATCATAACAATTTCACGATACGTGCGCCATCTCTTGCCCATTCCGGAAACTTTTCAATCTACCCCCGTACATTACATGTTTAAATAAAGCTATGCAATAGTTATATACTTCCCATGTATTTTTTGTAATAATATAAGAACAATCAATTTCTATAATTTTCTACTATTAATTAACTTACCATTATAGACAAGATTATAATAGTTTTAATTCTAGAGTCGCGGTGAAAGACAAAATGTAGAGTTTGCCTTAGAACGCCGCAAAGTCAATACCCGTGACATCTTAGTATGGGGCGCTGTATGTCTTGGAAGTCACCCCCTAGTGTTCATTAGGGGTAGTCTAACAGCCCAAGGGTACATCGTCGAAGTTCTACTTCTAACCTGTTGCAATACCATACATTAAGTGTATCTCAAACGCCAACACCAGGCCGCATACAGCCCGTCAAACCATGGACTTTATACAAAATTCTGGCGTAAAGCTTTTAGATTGGCCTAAAAGATCCCCTGATTTATCGCCAATAGAACATGTATAGGATAGCATTGGAACAGCACTTCAGCGATTGCCACAATCACCAAGGACTTTGACCAATTGTCTCTGCGTGGTGTAAACTTTGTAGGGAACTGCTTGTTTGCCTGGCTCAGGAGATGTATGTCAATCCAGACATGGTCTCCTGGTAGGTACATCGGGCTTGGACTTCTGGCGTTGGCGGTGTAGATTTTCCTGTTGTCCTGTTTTTTGTCGGAATTCTTTTGTGCTGCTTTCAATGCGTCGGCCAGTTGTAACAAGTGCGGTGTAATCTTAGTCACGAAGTTTTCGGAATTAACAATGGTGCGTAGATTACGGCTATTATCTTCTGCGGCTCGTAACTCTCTCCGAAGGTGAGTTATGCTGCAACTGTGTGTGTTGACAGAGTTGCGTCTTCAAATCCCGGTTTCTACATTCCATTGGATTGGGCTGGGGTGGAATGACGGGCTGACATGATGTGGATTCCGAGACTGAACACCATCTCCCGCATAACTGCGTTTATGAATTGGGTTTCGTTATTCGAAATACAGCGGCGGGGCGATCCATTGCGTAGAAATACTTCGTTCAGCATGAGGGTGGCGCATTCGCTAGCATTGGCTTTTAGGAGTGGTAGAATTTCCACCAATTTGCTGGCTAGATCCTCCGCTATCAAAAAATTTATGTGTCCCTCGCGTGACGTTGGCACTGGTCCAAAGAGATCAAATAAGAATGTTTAGAATCTCGGATTCGGTGAAATGGTCTGCAGTAAATTAACAGGTTTTAAATTGCTTGGTTTATACTTCTGACATTCTATGCAACAGCATCTCTGATCACTTGATTTCTTGAATCTGTAAACTCGGTTCTGTTCTGAAATACTAAGCATCGCTATACAAATAATTCTGTCTTTCTTAAATCAAGAGATTTACGCAAATACTAATAGAACTTGTTCACTTTCTTATTCTCTTTAAGTTTTGTAATATTTTTCATAATTGGAAAAATATTGGAACAAACGTCTCGAGTAATTCTCCAATTCCGGTGTAATAATATTTGTTAAAAGCTTTTCAATTCCAGTTTTTATCGATAAAACCTTTGAAGTTTCATCTTAAAAGTATCATTCGTTTTTGAAGTATAACGTACACCGACAGATACTCAGACAAAGTGTTCTTCAGCTAAACGCAGCGTGTATCAAGGACCGGATTCGGATTCGGATGGTGGAAGAGGCGGGCATCTATGTGTTCAGCGTTTATGCTCCACCGAGCCCCAAACAAGGTGAATTCGGGGACCTGTTGAATGACTTGGCGCAGGATGCAAAGAGTTGACACCCCATGCAACTGGAGTAGCAGAGAAACCAATTCGAGAGGTGAAGCCCTCTTAGACTTTGCAGCGTCCCTGGAAGTGATGACAAAGGCAGTTTCGAGCTCCAGCAAGGTGGAACGCGTACGTTCCGAGTCTTGATGGAAAAAAAACGTACAGCTTGTGGTGTATGCTCAGCGGACCTTCGAAGCTTATCTCTCTGATTGCAGACGACTGCCAGGTAGCCATGACGGAAGAAACCGCTGTGTACCGATCTACCGGTGGAACGAAATTTCAGAACATTGCCTGAAATTGCAAGAATCACTATACCCTGAAGCTTTGACAAAATGACTGCCGGGTAGCCATGACAACGAACAGCGGAAGGAACCGCTGTGCACCGATCTACTGGTGTAACGAAATTTCAGAACTTGAAATTGCGAGAATCACTATACCCTGAAGCTTTAACACAATGAGGCGCCATTCAGAAGAAGAAGCCTTTCTCTGGAAATACAACACATATCTAATACAAGGAATCTTCCTTAGCCGGTGGAAGAGGCAGAAACTGGTCCTTCTCTCGAAACATAGCAAGCCTCTGGACGGTCCATCATCATACCGTCCAATTTGCCTGCTGGAAAGGATCATTTGCAACCGGTTAGAGGAGTCCATTGGAGGAGTTCGAGGCCTGTTACCGAACTAATACCGTTTTCAAAAGGCAAACCAAGCTACTACGCGTTGAGGAAGATGAAAGTTTCCGAGTACATCAGATGTATTATCGTGAGCTATTTTAGTGATCTAATCCTGGTGTACTACATTGACACGGAACCTAGGACCCGCAACATCATGGGAATCGTTCCATAAGACTCATCGGCCCTTTGCTGTGGAACACGATGTACGATGAAACGCGAAACAACCTAGAAAAGTTGTCCAAATAGCGGATGAGGCCGACCACAAGATACCTGAGGGTCCAAGTCCATTTTGACGAATACCTGCGGATTGAAAGCGCAAAGGCGGGCAACGCGTTGGCATGGATCATGCCAAACATTAACGGTCCGAGACAAAAGCTCCTCTCCAGAATTGTCACATTGATGCTATTGTGCACAGTGCCAATCTGGTCAGCAGCCACGGCAGTGAGACAGATAACTTCAGTTCTACTGATGAAGAGCGTTGTACGTCATTGCCGACATAATGCCTGTCCACCTAATGGTAAAGGAGGGAGCAACGTATGCGCCAAGACCAGGTAAATGACCGGTGCGTTTTCGCCGCATAGACCCGCATGATCATGCAGCACCTCTGGGACGCCTCATCTCAGATATAGTAGAGTGATCATCGAGGCAGCACGGGAAGGTGGACCACTACCTCGCGCAGAATGTATCCACTGCACGAGTTTTGGTTGATCAACTATCGATTGACTTTTTAAAAAGTAACTTTTTATTTCAGGAGCGTTGAGTGAGAATAATTCATGCGACAAATGCGACTAACAGATTTATTACTGCCTTTATTACAATTGTGGGGTATATTTATAACATAAATAACACAGTTGATGACTCTGGAATTCCATACGGATAAGGAACTGCACGTGTGTGGCCTTGGGAATCCGCCTTAACTCCTCCCTGGCGAAGTTCGAGCATGTAGGTTATCAGGAATGCGAGATTAAATGATGATGTTTTCCATTTTCGGGGTTCCTAGGGTTTTCTTTTTGTTTAGACGTAATTTCATGAAAATTCGGTAGATTAGAAAGGTTAATATTATGCTCACAATTATATATAGGATTATTGTCCAAACGCTAAGTTTATGAGTAATCACCGGCTCACTTATCATTTTATTTAATTCATACTTTTGTAAATCTAGCCCATGTTGAATATAATTAATTTCGCCCAAGTTAATTGCTTCTAGTTTCAATGTTTTGATGTTAAAATGTTTATTTAATTTTTGTTGATATTCGAAATTCAGTTTGAGGAGTTCAGCTGCTTTGAAATTCGTTTTTGTGGTTTAATATGATTTAATTTTTGTTTTTCCAACACTAATTTCATATGATGGGTTTAATTCTAATAAGTACGTTCCTTTTAATAAAATGTTGTCTTTATGTTTTTCGCATTTTTTCGTGGCAATTTTTTCGTTTGGAATTACTAATATCCATTTGTTAACTTCTAAATTTTGAATTTTCATAGTTTTGATGTTTGTTAGAATTTGATGACAATTGCTGGTATTGGCGAGGCTTATCATTTGGATTTCACATAGAGAATTGGTGTTTATTTCCTCATAATTATTGGGTTTGTAACATAAAAATTCTTCAGAGCGGCTTTCTTTACATGGATCGTTGGAATGCAAGTACGAATGCTCATTAATGAGAAGGTATTTGGATTGAGGAAATGCATTGTTGGATGGTGTAGGCAGGGGGTAAAGATGGAAATAGTTGTAGGTTTCCGGGTCCACGATTGGGATTTGGATTATAAATACGATTTGATTTCCTTTAATATAACTTTTAATTTTTGAGAGTTTTTCAAACAGCAGTATATTTTCTAATTTTGGTTCAAATGGCAATTTATCGTTGTTGGTCTGTTTATTTATTAATTCCAATTCTTCTAGAAGTTCTTTAGGTTCCACTATTGAGTTATGGATAACATTCAATTTTGAAAAGATGATCATAATTTCTAATTTTTCAAATATATTGTGTATTAATTGTAGTGATGTAATGATTTGGGATAATACTGTGTTAAATAGATAAAATTCATGCATCAAAATTTTTATAGCTTGTTCCATTTGCAAAATACGATCTTCTAATTTGTTTTGGTTATGTGCTAATTTTTGTGTAGTAGAATTAAAGTTTTCAATTGTCGAATGTAAGATTGAAATTTGATCTTTAATTGTGGTTTTTATTTTACCTTCATTTTTTATTACTGTAGATATTGCAGTATCATACTTTTCAGCATCATTGTGATCAAGATTCCCAGTCAGGATTTTAATAATTGATCCTAGACCATCAATTAAACCTCGTTTTTTTTTCTTTTATTATTAGGATTAATTTGGTTTATTTCTTGAATTATTAACGTTTCTATATTAGTGATTGCATTATATGAGTTATAAAGTTCTCTTTTATGTTCTGGTGAATTTTCTATTGTAGTTTTGAGTCGATGAAATTGTTTTTGGAGCGATTGGAATTCTATAATTATGTTGGTTATATCAAAGGCTTGTATGAATGACCAATAATTTATGACATTTTGGGCGGTGCCTAACTTTAACGGTAACAGTCCTGGGTTGTCGTTTAAGTCATGAATTTTTAATGTTATTGTTTCGAAGTAGAATGAACAGAATATTAAGGTTAGAGCGTACTTCTGCATTCTTTGTCGTGGTTTTCTTAATTCTATTGCCTATAGAATCCAGCGATGTGTGGTTTCCAGGTCTTCCTAATCTATGGGTTCCGGAGAATCGTCGATGTAGGACTTTCCTCTGGATGCTCCCCTCGATAGTCAATGTCTTCCTTCGGGTCTGCAGGTGCTTCCGGCGATGTGTGTCCGTTTGAAGTTTTCTGCGTCTCCGATGTTTTTGTTGTGGATCGTTAGTCGAATTAACCGATTATTGGACCGGGTCAAAGCGATTTTTGTCTTTTTCACCGTTCGACGTATCCTACCGACTGCGCCAGTTTTGGTTGATCAACTATCGATTGACTTTTTAAAAAGTAACTTTTTTTTCAGGAGCGTTGAGTGAGAATAATTCATGCGACAAATGCGACTAACAGATTTATTACTGCCTTTATTACAATTGTAGGGTATATTTATAACATAAGAGTTGATGACTCTGGAATTCCATGCGGATAAGGAACTGCACGTGTGTGGCCTTGGGAATCCGCCTTAACTCACGCACTTCGTGCACGAACGGGAAAACCTGCAGTTGCAGGTCCGGCAGCAACTGTCTCCTGAGAACATCGCCGGTGAGTTGGTGGTCAGCGAGACTTCGTGGAAGGCGATGTCTACCTTCGCGGCCGCGGTCATCGTGAAGCTCTGACAGGCTGAGAAACTCAGGAGAGGTCAGCCTGTGCGTAGAGGAGCCATGCTGGAGGTCATAAATTCGCCAGTTCAACCTTATTGATTTTATGTATAATTTTGGAATATTATGTAAGCATATTGGAATAAATAAATGATACTATACTATACTACTATACTGTTCCTAAAAACCCAGATATAAGTTCTAAATTAAAACCACATTCTACCATATTTAATTTTATTTCATCGCTTCATCCACGAATTCATTAACGACTGACAAAACTAGGCACAAAGACCACTAGTCGATTGCCTTTTAAGGATTGTTATAATCTGTCGTTATTATCCTTGAAAGAAAATTATGCAAACGGTACGATATATTGTTCCTAAATATCTTAGGTGTAGTACAAAGAGGTTAAGTGCTTTTTCCATTAGATCACCCCAAGATTTGCGTGACAATTTTAACCAAAAAAGTTATTGAGCATACAGCTGTAACATCCTCTTGGCCTTTTCCAACTGAAAGGACATCGAAGATGTAATAAATATTTTGAGCCTTCTCTAACATATGTAAACCAATTCAATATTAATTAAATCAGGATCACCTATATACAGCAAATAGGATTAGTTTGAATTTCAGATTAAATAATACAATGAAGGCGATATTTTAGTATTTAAAGACTAAAACAAGACCCTCCATGGTCAATATTCAAAGTGGACGATATTACATGCCAATGAACCAATTTCGTTAAATTCATTAGTAATTTTATATTATAATAACAGATGTTTCTTTTTATATACATCGTAAAAATTGGTATAATTCTAATTTCATTTAATATCATTTACTTGCAAGAAACTCTTATTTATTTTATGTAAACCAATTTATATTTAAAATACTAACTTAATTGGTCATTACGTATTTAAATATTTGTATAATAATATAATTAAAAAGTACTTAAAACAGTGGGAGCTTAACGAATGCACCATAATCGCTTTACTTAAGCGATGAGGGCTTAATTAACGCACCACCTGGCTATAATACATTTATAAGAATGTGCATGAAATAGTTTAAACGCATATTAAAAAATATGCAGGTATTATTAAAACATATATTATCTATATGGAAGTCAATTAATCGTTTTTAAGTAATAATTAAAAAAAGTTAATTAATCGAGTTTTATAGAATTCTTAACTTCAAAAGATAAATTGAAAAGCGAACCTGCTAATTGAACATCAAAGCCAATCAGGTAATATATAATAAAATAAGAATACTATGAAATTTATACTTAATGAATTCAGAGTAATTTATTTTTCTTTTTATTAATTAAAAAGCCATGAAAAGTGAGAAACATCTTGCAAGTTAGAAGTCTGAAGTATCTTATAAAGAATTAGGCAGCATAAACGAACCGCAGAAAATTTATGGATGAAGCCTACTTGCTGCTTCTTCAGCAAAAGTTCGTTGCACGCACCCCTAAGAAAATGTAATATAAAATGCCGGAAAGAAGTTACAAACCTCTTAACTAATTATATAAAGCGGTTTACTAGTTTATGAAGAATAATCTTTTAAATTTAAACTTATAATTATAATATGTAATTATATACATATAAGTAAAACACATATATACTACGTACTAAGGAGAAGAATGTTAGTTCGATCTGGTCATTAATTATCTGAAAGTCGGGATTACTCTTGGCTTTCAAATAAATCCATTTTAAAGCCTTTCTCAGTAGACACAGATAATCCGTTAATTAACTAAAAGAATTAAAATTTAGAAATATTATACACCCTTTTCCATCAGCGTTCGATATATTTTTTATTGGATGTGATAATTTGATTTATTGCGGTTGGTAAATAGCAGTAAAACGTTGCTACAAGAAACGGGAATGTCCTACATATAAAAGAAATAATGTCAAGTGTGTCGATTTTACGGCCGAGTATAGAAAACGGATACATTCCCATCTATATCATAATATAAGAACGGGAAGCACAGCTGTAAACTTTTATTGTGCGCAATAAAAGTTGTGTTGACATGTAGGATATTAAAATTGTTCAAGAAATACGATAGTATTATTTTATATTGGTCCCCGAATCGAATTCGTAAACGCATTCGAGGATTGAGGAACACAACTTGTGGAATATATTATCGTTCCGGATTGTAATAAATGTCAAATCTCAGACATTGTGGCATATAAAAACTCATGGTATTATTGATTACTTACCTAAAAAGATATTTCTTCTCATAAAAGTGTAAAAATTCGATAAGTGTGATTTATTTATTTTATTTAGAATTTCCACGTTTTTCAATATTCATACAATATAATGTATTAGACTAGTTTCGGCTCAAGGCCATTATCAAGAATGATGGTCATACAATATATTATTTTCTTTGAAAATGATTTCAATGTAAAGAAAGAAATATATCATGAATAATTAACATATATATTAGGATGAAATTTGTTGTTAATAGAAGTAATAATTAAAAATAATTATTTTGAGTGTTTCGATACCGCTTTTCACCTATATTATATAAAAACTACAAATACTAACAGTTAAAACAACTATTCCTCGTACTAAAGCATCACCAGGAATTGAATTACATAACTGTTAGTTGTCGTTACATGTCTAAAATTACATTCAGCACTATGTAACAATTTTTGTGGTGTCACCGTTTGCCAACCACGTCATGGAATTGTTATAACTATCCGCAGACACGTGTTTCGTTGTATCACAGCTCATCAGTGCAGTTATGTCACAACTTTGATGATAAATTTGTTATGTTTGCGTCAGCAATGTTGTGTGTGTGTATAATTTCTTTATTAAAATGACCAAAATAATTTGCATTGTACAAATAGATACAAAAACTCGATAGTAAATATACTAGTTACTTAGTAAAATAATTCAAACCAAATATATACACTTTAAACACATTAAACATATCTGTAATCTTTTCCCACAGCACATGTGGAATTAGCAATGAATCACTGGAAACGAAATAATCAATTATAATTTTTATCGGATATACAAGATACGGTTAGTAATTATGTCATGGCATAAACTACAATAAGGTGATTAATGCGTGCCGGTGCACGAACAGCATCATTATTTATTCAGCGCCAGCTTTGGCGGAATCTGCGCTTCATATTATGTTCTTGGAGTTTATGAATCATCAATAATCTAGTGTAAATCCATTTGATTGTGGCACGGCCTGCCTTGTTTCCCGTCCGCAAACAAAATTGGACGAGGGCAGACGTGACTGCTGGACGCCAACTAATGGTTTGTCATCATTTACTTCGTAATACGTGTAAACAGCATGTACATCCGGTTTGTGGTGACAAAAAATTAGCACCCCGAAATACGTTCTAAATCAAATCATTTGTTTTATCTTAAAGAATATAAATTTAAAATTTAAGTCTATAAATAAATCAATTAATTAATTAATTTTATAGATAATAAATTTCTTGGTATGATATTTATCCACTGTTTCCAACTATGAAAAATATATATACAATATGGAGAAAAAGTATACAAGTTAATTAACTCAATCAAACCTTCGCCATTTGCAATTAAAACGGCTGCAATCATATATTTCAGAGCCGTAGTTTGGCGCCTCCACCATTTTTCACTATGTGCTTTAAATAGACTTAAGAGGAGTCCTACCGCTCGAACGCACGGCGAATTTTGCTCAAAAACCGCATTGGGGCCTGACTCGTAGTGACTTTATATTATAAAATAAAATGTTTAAAAAAATATGACACCATAATTAAGGTGTGTACTACAGATAGAAGAGTTATTTTTTTAAAATACCACTCCTTTATGTAAAAAAAATAATAAATAGCCAAGACTAATATTATCATTTTGTAGGTTTTTAACATTTTTTTACAGCAAAACCACAACTCGTACAAAATATTTACTCCTTTAAAATATAGTTCATAGTTTTCTTATTGCGCACCTAAATTTTCATTAAATTCTGTTGAGAAATAACATAATAATTCGTCAAGGCAATTGTTGTGTTTTCATTAATCCCGGAGTGAGAAATTACACGGATGTCCCTACTCTTACACCACGGGATCCCCACCTTCGCCGCCCGGCCAGACCCTTCAGCCAATGCCACTTGATAATTATTATCGGTTGATCTACAGAAAATATATTTATATATACATAATAAGCCATACTTACAATTATAGTTATATTTAAAACCTCATCTACGCTTTTTCAATACTTGTTTCTTAGAGATATTTGGTGAAGTGCTAAGTGTAATTTTCTATTTGAAAGGTAAGATATTTATTTTCTTTTATGTATATATACCGGGTGCTGAATTGGTTTGGTATACATAGGAATTTAACATGTAATATCACATTTATGCATTTTCCTGCTGCCCAGATCATTTTAGAGAAAAAGTAAAAGAATTAAAATTTCATTTTATTTGCTATCGATGTGTTACTGGAAAATTTAGACATGTCTGTATATTTGAACCTAGTTTTCAATTATTAAAAACGTTCCTTTGCAACAGTTTGTGATATTGTCAATAATAAAGGTACTTTACTCTTGGGCAAAATTAATATTTTCTGAGTAACTCAGTATATGAGTGAAAACATTTGACATCTCTGATGGTTGCATTTTAGTATTTGGTCCATGCAGGACTTTTTGTGAAGATTACCTTTTTTTTCCTGAAACTAATAATTAGTAAAGTAAGGTCATCCATTTGTCATTAATCTGACAACAAATGACGTTTGTTTGTTCCGATTTTTTTTTTTCAAGGCACACTACATTTATACGAAAATATCATATTAATAAGATTTATTATTAATTTTTTCTGACATAAATATCAAATTAAAATCAACATATTGGGCATCATTGAAGTCAGAAAAATAATGTCTAAAAAAATAAGAAAAGTATATGCAGCAATTAAGTTGGTTTTGAAAAAATATATAATTAATCTCATTCCATAGTATTTAAACGCCCATTAAATTTGTTTTTTAGTATTTTTCCTTGCATCCAGTTTTTGACAAAAGACGATCAACTTTTTTTTTCAAATTGCACTGTATATATATTTTGTACTGATCTGCAAGGAGATTTTTTTCTGAATCTAAATTTGTAAACGATTTTATCTATTCATCAAACCAAAGTCGAGAAATTGAGGATTAAAAAAAAATTAAAAATCAAGTACCTATAGTAAACAATATACAGAGCCTATTCCAAATGTCAAAAGTGACAGAGTCAGTCATTGGTACAATACTGCAATGATTTTTAATAATTTCATAATAAAAATGTGGCAAGATTTCAAAAACTGGAAAAAGGATTTCTGTAGAAGCACAAAATTCTAGTACAGTGTTTGAAAACTTGCAACATTTTAATTATGAAATAATTAAAAATCGTTGCAGTAATGTATCAATGGCTGTCAGTGTCACTTTTGACATTTAAAATAGGGTCTGTATATTGTTTATAATGGATACTTGACTTTTTATTTATTTTTTTAATCCGCAATATCTCGACTTAAGTTTCATGAATGGATAAATTTGTTTACAAATTTATATTCAGAAAAAAAATCTCCTTGTGAATTAATAAAAATATATATACAGTGCAATTTAAAAAAAAATGTTGATCGTCATTTGTCAAAAACTGCGCGCAAGAAAAAAATAACAGTTAAGTTCCTATTAAAGTCTTTTAAAAATGGTTTAATTTGATGTTTTATTTATTAAAATCGGATAAAAAATAAGCGAGGTACAGCACCAAAGGTTTTTCGTCAGTCACCCTGTATATATATATATATATATATATATATATACAGGGTGTCCCATTTTAATCCGCCAGTAGCGATAATTCTGAAACATTGCATTGAATCAAAAAGTGTTCCAAATGAAAAGTTAATGGTTCTGAGGGGGACATCTGATGCCGTAGACTTTGCCCCCCCAGCCCCCCCAAGGGGGGCGGGAACAGGGGCAACTTTAAAATCTTAAATGGAAACCCCTATTTTTTATTGCAGATTCTGATAGAGGGTTAAAAAATATGTAAGTTTTATCCGAAACATTTTTTTTATTGGTCGAGAGATGGCGCTGCAAATGTAAAAGTTAGGTTTTTTGTCAATTAAATTGCGAAAATCGTCACGTAATTAACTGTTATTACTTAAGACTTACTCACAACCTTACAAGGTTGTTTTTTTCTCAGCCTGCCCAAATACTACCACCGCACGAGCGTAGTGTGGTGGGGCACCGTCCTGCTGGAACCACATCGTCCTCCGGGTACGCAAATCGACTTCTTCTAGCAGCACAGGAAGATCGTTCTGGAGAAATTCCAGGTACCTCGCGCCATTTAACGTCCTGTCGAAGAAAAATGGTCCGATTATCTGCGAGCCGAAAAGTCCACACCACACGTTGACACTCCATCGCTGCTGTGCGTTCACTTGTCGAACCCAGTGGAGGTTTTCAGCACTCCAATAATGGGCATTGTGGATGTTGACGAATCCGGTATTCTGGAAAGTGCACTCGTCGGAGAACAGGACTCGGTGGAAGGATAAACGGTCTTGGTCGATCTGCTGCAAAGCCTAGATGCAGAAACCCACACGTTTGGCGAAATCATTTCCATGAAGTTCTTGAACGCGCATGATGTGATACGGATGGAACTTTGGCGCGCGGAGTAACCGTTGAGCCGTCGATTTCGGTATGCCGATTTCTGCCTGGATTTCTCGGAGACTGATATGCGGATTGAGGTGTACAGCTCCAAGTATGGCGATGGTGCGGGGGTAGTCATCCACAAGATTCGCTCGAGGTCGGTGTCGTTGTAGGTGACCTTGGCGCAAACGTTCTTCCAGCCCTCGCATTGTACTGCGAGACGGACACCGACGATCCGGGAATCTTTGGCGATACAGTTTTACTGCATTGGTGTAATTGTTCAGCGACTCTCCAATGGCTTTTAGGATGTCCACAATTTCGGTCGGTGAGTAGTCCATGATTACTCAACGACTTGGCTTTGCGTACTGAACTCATTTTTAAAAACTTAATTTAAAAAAGAACGAAAATAAAAAAAATCCAAGAAATCTTTTTTGAATGTAAACAAAACAATCGAGTGCGACGTTAAAAATGTACAATTTATGCACGTCCGATGTGGGGGGCCAGCTCAAACACTGGTTGAAAAAAAAAATGACATTCTTTTTTGAATTATTTTACCATTATTTAATTTGAAAAAGAAGTACTCAATCGCTATTTTTGAGTACTTTACGTCTTTGTAGGGGGGTGGCGGGGGTAGTATTTGGGCAGGCTGAGAAAAAAACAACCTTGTAAGGTTGTGAGTAAGTCTTAAGTAATAATAACAGTTAATTACGTGACGATTTTCGCAATTTAATTAACAAAAAACCTAACTTTTACATTTGCAGCGCCATCTCTCGGCCAATAAAAAAAATGTTTCGGATAAAACTTACATACTTTTTAACCCTCTATCAGAATCTGCAATAAAAAATAGGGGTTTCCATTTAAGATTTTAAAGTTGCCCCCTGTTCCCGCCCCCCTTGGGGGGCTGGGGTGGCAAAGTCTACGGCATCAGATGTCCCCCTCAGAACCATTAACTTTTCATTTGGAACACTTTTTTATTCAATGGATTGTTTCAGAATTATCGCTACTGGCGGATTAAAATGGGACACCCAGTATATATATGTACAGGGTGTCCCGTTAATGCGGGGAAATGGCTAGGCCATAGATTCCTGGGGTCAAAATATGATGATTTAACACAACTTATTTATATCCAAAAATTTACAATTAAGCCGGAATTTGTTTCAAAGTTCAAAAAAAATTATTTCTTTTGTCTACAACAATTGAACGCTTTATTCGATTTAAATGAAATTTATTATTAATTATTATTAATAACTACCATAATATAATACATCATTTCAGTTATTATGGCTATTATTGGTTAACAAGAAGTATAAAAAACAGTAGTACCACCACTTAAAAACTAAATTATTTTTTTATTGGTGCATTTAATAAAAACTTAAAAAATACTACTTAAAAGATTGTTTAATTTGAAAACTTTTTTGTCTCTTAATAATATTTAATATCTTTTACGGTTTGCCCACAAAATATGTATATATCTGAGGTTAGATTTTTATTTACATAATTACATTTAGGACCAAACATTTTGTGATATTAATTAGTATAATTTTGATTGTGAAATTAAGTCCGGAGGTGCCGATATTAATTAATAAAAGGTATTTATTCTATGTAAAGATCAAACTTTTTCATTTACCATCAAAATGATATTCTGGTGACATTTACCTTGATAATTATGTTATGTATTGAATTCTATTAAACAGTAGGTGGAAATAATTATATAAAAGGTTGTTCAGAACAATGTTTCTATTGTTTTGTAATATTACCTAATTGATGCATTAAAATCTAACTTAGAGTACTTATTATGTCAGTTCCTGAATATGTTAGAGTAAGTTTTTAAACTTTCATTATTTCCTGTTTTAGTAATTGTGTTTATTTGAATTTATAATTAAGCATATATTAAAGCTGTATTAATGAGATTAAGTCATAAAATCTCGGGTATGCAAATGTTTATAAACTTTATTGTTACATTATTTAATTACTTTTGCTACATAATTATAATTAAATTAACATAAATTTAAATCTTTTTCACAATTTCTCACACCATGTTCCCTCGAAAACTATTTGAAATTTATTTTACAGAAATAAATACATTCAAATTAGTGTTGCTTTGATGCCTTTGTTATTTTGTGACATGCAAAGTACTTTTGCATAATTCAATATCTCTCGATGTATTAGCCAGAAAAGTAGTTGTTTCAGTCAGTGATTTTATTTTGTAGCCTTAATAAGACTCACTCATTGTTGTAGATTTATGAACTGTTTTCGTATTTTTAAATTTTCAATCAAGGATGTTTTGGAGTCAAACTCATACGTTCAATCATTTTTATTTTCCCTATATAGAATATATAGGGGTTTATTCATAAACCGGAAGTGGATGTTTATTCGAGGCGTTTTTTCTCAATATTTTTCTAAATTTGAAAAACGTTACATAACTTTTCAAACAAAAGTTAAAGCGAATAAAAAACTGAACAAGTTTTATTAAAACATATTTTTTATAAGATTCTTAACTTGAAAAAATTTAAAAATTTGATAGTTTTGCCTATTACTAATAAACTATAGAAGTTACATGAAATATATATAACAAGTAATTGTAAAGAATTCAACATTGAACAAATTGTTAAGAATAGCATTTTTCCGTAAACCCCATAGTTTTCCAGAAAAATGTAAGGAAATTATTACGGTGGCCACATCACAATTTTTTATTTTCTTTACATTTTAGAACTTTTAATTAAAACCCTCGCTTATGTTTCACTGATTTGAGATTGTGATAGAGACCCATAGAGACCCACCCACCCGAGATAAAAACATATTACAAAAATTATGTAGGGTGGATGGGTATCCACTATTATTTTGTTCAAAAACATCGTACTGCAGTGTTGTAGTTTTAGTTTCATTGTATATGTAGTGTAGGTGGGTGGCCACTATCCTACCCTCCAATGTTTTTAACATCAACAAGGGTTTTCCTTGATTTTTTTATTATTCATCACTACTCACCATTCATTTTTTGAGACTTTTTTTTGGAAAAATATGATTTAAAGAAGGGTATTGAAAAAAATAACAGACACTTTTTTCGTAAATTTATTTTACTTTAGATTATAAATAGGTTAATTTATGTGGATAATAATAATAATAATATGTACAATATTTTCAGTTCTACCTTTTCATGGCTGGCGGGTAGATTTAGATGAATTGTAATCGTGCGCACTTTTAACACATTGATAAACATTTCTTGAATTAGTTTCTCATGTAGCTCGTGGTGAAACATTTTCTAATATAGAAATAACACAATTTACAATTGGTTTGTTTCACTGTATATTTATTTAATCTGACTAGTTTCTACAATTACGTCATTATCAAAGATAATTGATAATGACGTAATTGTCGAAACTAGTCATATTAAATAAATATACAGTGAAACAAACCAAGCGTAAATTGTGTTATTTCTACATTGATAAACGTTTCAGCACAAAAAAACAAACAATCAAAAACATGTGAACCACTGAGCGCTCTCCACCGTCACGCGTTTTTTGCATCTTGCAACGCATATACCTGCGTTATCGCAATCGGTTAGCGTCACTATCAAAATCGCCATCGTATTTTATTGTGCGGGCTCGAATAATGTTTTAATAACTCGCATAAATTTCCATTATCTTCTAACGCGAACTTTTTAAAGAAAACGTGTGTGTACGTGGAAATTATTATTTGTGATTCAAGAATAAACATCATCCCTGTAATGAAGGAACTTGATTGAAGGTATTATAATAGAGCGATTCAAATAAAAATTGACTCAGATTACAAGTTAATACTATAAAATATCGTTATTAACATAATAATAAATATAATGAAATATAAATACTTAGGCATGAGTAAGTTATTTATATTTCATTATATTTATTTTAGTAAATGTTTTTATTTGTTTTTAAAATAAATTTTATAAATAATCTAAAGTACATTTTATCATTTATTAGTTTATTCAACAGAAATAATTTAATTCAAATTAGTGTTGCTATAATAGTTGTACTATTTGTAACACGTAAATTCATTTTGTTGTTTCTGTCGAGGTATTAGCCAGAGACGTAGTTGTTACAAAATTAATCTGTTTTGTAGTCTCAGTAAGACTCATTGTTGTAGATTCACGAAATGTTTTCGTATTTTTAAATTATTATATAATTTTCTACAACAAACTAAAGGATTTTAATACATTTTATTATTTTTTATAATATATTAAAATGTATATTTTTTTGGTCATTCCTTTTCACATATAATGTCCTAAACTTTTTTAATCCCATTACACCCCTCACTTAAAATTTCTAGATTCTTTTATAAAACCTACTACGCATTTCTTTAGGATTCATTATTTTTTACAGGCTACCAACGTTTCAAAATTGCGCGTGTTTCTCCACATCCCTTTCGCCTAGACTTTGGATTTTCGGATTTCGCTAAAGGTAGGTTCTGGAAGAGATGA
Source organism: Ontholestes murinus (assembly GCA_963969525.1). NCBI lineage: Eukaryota > Metazoa > Arthropoda > Insecta > Coleoptera > Staphylinidae > Ontholestes > Ontholestes murinus. The sequence continues at coordinate 15,906 of CAXAKX010000052.1, read as the reverse complement.
CACCAAGACGCCAGTGTGAGTTTTGTTCGTTCTTTCTTTTTCTCTACTTATTTTAAAGCTTGGCCATAATTAACTAAGCGTATATTGAAAATGTTCATTGTTCAAACTCATCTGTTTTTTAACACTATATAAAAACATAAAATATAATAATATTGCACTTATATACAGTATGAATTTGTGAGTTATGTAAAGTTTACTATTTAATTAAATAAACAGTTATATTTCTTACTTCATTATTTTATTTAATCATTAAATGTACATTTAGTGATTAAATTAAATAGTGAAGTAAGAAATACAATGATATACAGCATACAAGTGAATAAATAAATACTATGAAATTCATATTTTTTTTTAATAAAGAAAACACTAAACTTTGTTTATATCACACACTTGTGTGTGATATAAACAAACAAAGTTTATTTTATTTAATTTAAAGTTATAAAATATGTATCACAAAGTGAAAGCCTCTACAATCAAATATAATCACTTATATTTTATTTTTAGTAGTCGCAGAAAATAAAAAAAATAAGTAATAAAATTTATTGTAATATAAGTTCTTTAAGCTGCAGTGTATTAAAAAATTAGGTATTTACTTTATTTATAAAAATAAAAATGTTTAACTATCTTCAAAAACGAAAATCTTGACTTTTATGTTATGTGAATAAATTTTAAATATGTATTTCATTATATTTTAATTTCTTATAAATTTTTATACTTGTTACAAAAAAAAGAAATTTACTTTAGACCATGTTTAAAATGTAAAAATACACTTCAATAAAACTCTGACTTTTATTTTGAGAGTTGGAGGGTGGAATAATGGACACCCCCCCCCCCCCACATATAAATAGGCATTTCACTATCAATCAACGTTTTCCATTTCTTAAAACAACAATTCTGTCACAAATTATTTATTGAACAAATTTAAAGGCATAATTAATTTAAAGATAAATGTTAATTTGTCTTAAAAAGGGGATGATTTATAATCCACCCTCCACTCAGTAACAACTACTCTTGTAATTTTTCTTTAAAAAAATTCGAGATTAAAAACAATTTAGCTTTTATACACGGTTTGATTTGAGTTATGTGAAGTTAACACTATTGAAATAAAACACTTTGTAGTTTCCTTCCTTCACATTTATTTTTATATTGCAGATGTACATTTCGACTACCATGTACTCATTATCAATGACTAATGCTTAAAATTATATTTTTATTTTATATATATACAGGGTGAGTTTTTTTCGATGTTCTCTATGGGGATCTCGGAAACTATAAGAGATTGAGAAACGGTTAAATAGGGAAAGAAGTGTAGATTTACGAGACAAATAAAATTCCACTTTCAAAGTTTTCAAAAAAGTCAAGGGTAACTAGATATTTTGAAAAAAGTAACAACTGTCAATTTTTTCAAATCAATATATCTTGGTTATTATAACAGATAGAGAAAAACTGTAAAGGACAAAGTTTTATATAATTTTATGTAGATTAATAAAAAATAATCAGAAAATTTTTATCGCCATTATTTTCCGAGATATGACGCAAACTTACATGTTTTTAAATGGAAACCATAGTTGGCTGTGACCTCATTCAAAAGGTAATTTTTTTCTCTTTAATCTAATATGGCATACGACATAGTTATTTCTAAAAATGAGTGAGTTATAGTCATTTTAAATTTTATTATAAAAAAAAATTGGTAGCCATGAAAAATATGAAAGTAAAACAATTGCAGTTGTTTATAATAATAGCAATATTGTAATTATTAGTTTTAGAAAGTTAAACAAAAATGAAAAACCAGCATAAGAATAATAATTTTGTAATTATCAAATGGCCTTTTGTATGTGGTATAAATTAATTTGTCAAGAGGATAATACGTTTTTTACAAAAATATTATGAACAGATGCATCGCGATTCACTAATTGTGGTATTTTTAATCGCCACAATGAACATAGATGAACTCAAGAGAATCCACGAGAAGTTTCACAGAGAAAACTACAAATTAAATTTCAGTTTAATCTATGGTGTGTTTGGATTAATAATTCTCGGTCCATATATTTTTGAAAGCTCACTAAGTGAAAATGATTACATTCATTTTCTTTAGAAAACATTTGAAGATGCGCTCGATTGTTTAAATTTATCATTACAAGCAAGATTGAAAAGGTTGACAGTGCTCCACCTCATAACATGTTGGCTTTACAAATTATTTAAATGATGCTTTTTCTAACTCATAAGTGGGAAGAAATAAACCAATCCCAGGGCCACCTAGATCCCCCGATCTGCGGGTTTTAGAATTTTTTCTGTGGGGTTGTGTAAAAACCAAGTATATGAAAAATCATATCAATCCGTGGAGGATCATAAACTAGCTGTTATTGAAACATTTAATTCAATTTACATGAGAATAGTAAAAAAAGCCATAAATTCAACTTTAAAAAGATATAATTTTGTCATAATATTATTAATAGTGGACTCTGGACTATTAAAATTTCTCTCCCATTGATAAATTGATATTTACAGAATTACTTTATGCTGTTGTTTCATTTTGGTTTATCTCTGTAAAACTAATAATTACAATATTGCTATTATTATAAACAACTGCAATTGTTTTACTTTCACCTTTTTCATAGCTACCCATTTTTTATTTATATTAAAATTTAAAATGACTATAACTCACTTATTTCTAGAAATAACTATGTCATATGCTATATTGAATTAAAGAGAAAAAAAATACCTTCTGAATGAGGCCATAGCCAACTACGGTTTCCATTTAAAAAAATGTAAGTTTGCGTCATATCTCGGAAAATAATGGCGATAAAAATTTTCTATTAACCTGCATAAAATTATCTAAAACTTTGTCCTTTATAGTTTTTTTCTATCTGTTATAATAACCAAGATATATTGATTTGAAAAAATTGACACTTTTTACTTTTTTCAAAATACCTAGTTACCCTTGACTTTTTTGACAACTTTGAAAGTGGCATTTTATTCATCTCGTAAATCTACACTTCTTTCCCCATTTAACCGTTTCTCTATCTCTTATAGTTTCCGAGACCCATAGAGAACATCGAAAAAAACTCACCCTGTATATATAAGTGTAAACATAGTTTTAAGCATTAGTCATTGATAATGAGTACATGGTACTCGAAATGTACATCTGACATATAAAAATAAATGTGAAGGAAGGAAATTACAAAGTGTTTTAATTAAATTTAACTTTTTATTGACAAATTGTGTATTAGTCAATTTTTTTCAGTAATATTCGTTTATGTAATAAAAAATGGAAGGTAAGCATACTGGACACACATCCACCCAACATTTGTATTTAATAGAAACATTTGAATTAAAACACTTGTTATTTTCCATATTAATATATTCAGTTTTATGACACGTGTTTCGGTTAATTACAACCATTATCAAAGGATGATACAGTGAATACTAATTGTAAGTGAAGCGGTCCATTAAATATATCCTGAAGACGGATTAGATGCCGGCGATTAAGATGTTATCATTGGTTAATAACTCATTATGATTATTGAGCAGGTATATCGTTCCCTAATGGCTTTTTTAATCTCTAATCCCTCCATCAGGTTAAGTCGACGTTCTTTTTCCGAAAAGCGGATCGGTTTAATACCTCCTGGTTGGTGTCCCGTCTCTATGTAATGATCTGTTAATCCCGTACCCGGTGTTTGATTTTGTATTGACTTATGATGTTCTTTGAATCTCGTCTTAAAATTGCGCCCTGTTTGTCCGATGTAGATTTAAATGTTTCTATTATTCTTTTCCATCAAGCGTGTAGCAGAGAAAGTGTGAACCTTATTTGCATTTAATCCTAAACTCAAACACTAAGTTTTTGTAGCTTATAAATATCAAGATATTAAACATTTTGAAAGAAAGAAGAGAAACATTTTGAGGAACTTAAAGAGTGACAGTAATTGAAATTGCAGTAAGGAGTGGGTGGGTGTCCTCAAACTCACTCTTCAAACATTAAAAAAAACTTATGGTGATCTAGAATATAAAACAAAATATATATTTATAAAAATATTTGTTTTAATTATATAATTACGTCAATAATTTCTTGTTGAGAAATATGCGTTTATTTATTTATTTTTTATTTATTTATTTATAAACGGGAATCCCCTTTTACAATATATACATATACACATAGATACACAATAAACTTAACCTAACAGTATAACATAAACGTAATATAACATAACTATAAACATAATAATAAATTTAATATAATAAGGAAAACTAATACAACACATGACGATGTAATTTAGACTTAAAATTGTCATAGGAGTTATTACATATATCAAACCAAGTTTTCTTGTTAAATGAATTTGCATATTTCATGAGACGACTAATTGAGTTATTAGAACTCATATTAGTAGAATCTGTTTGGATTCGAAACAAAGACGTTGCTCTTAATCTGCGATTATTAAGTGAAAAATGAAACTTAAGTTAACTTAAAAGATATGGGCAATCAATGCAACCATGTATTAACTCGTGTAGGATGCATAGATCAGAAAAACATCTACGATTTTCCAGGCTATGCATTTTTAACATTGTCTTGACATCCGAATAAGCACCACGTGTATGATGAGATCCTATTTTCTATTCCATAGTTTATAAAAATTTATTTTAATTTAATATTAGATGTTGTATATGGGGACCAAATTACCCAGGCATATTCTAGATGACAACGCACCAAAGCACAATACAGCGATTTTAAGCATTCTACATTAAGATCCCAAACAATATGCCATACAAAATCCCACATTCTCAGAGCTTTACTACAAATACTTATTATATGTGAGTTAAAAGACAGGTTTTTGTCGAATATAACTCCTAGGTCGGAAATCTCAGAACGCTTCTGAAGAGGTGCCGTATCGTTATTATAGACAAATTCAATATGGCTGAGGCCTCTACTAAATGAAATGGAGAAGCATTTATTCATATTTAAAAATAATTGGTTAATTTTACACCAATCATTAATTCTATTGATGTCAACCTGGATTAGTATACAATCATTAATAGAGTTTACAGCCATAAACATAAAGATCGTCCGCATACATTAGAAAATTACAGTGCGTCATTGCATATCTTATGTCATTGATAAATAACAAAAATAAGAAGGGGCCGCAGTGGGAGCCTTGCACTACTCTTGAATTTACGTAGATAGGATTTGATAAATAATTGTTGATACGTAATTTTTGAACAACTTATTAAAACGCAAAGTGCGTAGTTTGTGTAATAAAATAGAATGATATAAACACTGATTTTTTTAATGCTGAACTACGAATGTTAGCGTCGAAGATTTTTGAAAACCTAAACAATGATAATGACGAAATAAAATATAAATATACTTGTAAGGTTGGTTGGTGGTCTCCCATCTACCCTATAATCAGTAAAACATACAAAATTAATATATAAGAAAAGTCAAAGAAAAATTAGGGGGTAGAGATAGTCAACATCCGCCCACCCTACACAATCATTGAAGCTCAAATACACAAGCTATTTTTTTGTAATGCCGAACAACATCAGGATTATTAATGCTGAAAATCTTTGGGAAACAAAATAGTGGCAATGATTAAAATAAAAATGTCTGTTGTACTCCCCAATTAATAAATCATTTACTCGAATTTTTCTGGATGAATGCATGATTATAAGAAGTTTTGTTATAAGTATAAATTATTTTATTTATTTATTATTTATTTTACAATGTCCTGTTATTATTGGATATAAAAAGATCTTTAGAATATACATAAACATATTACAAATATTTAGCTCACAGGACTTGCAGGCGGAGTTCACTGTGTGTTCTTCCGCTCAGACCCTTTTTCTCGGTCTGATAGGTATGAACTTACCAGACTGAATGAAAAGTTTGAGATCATCGTTGAAAAGACATTTCCGAAAAATCTGTTGTACGTATGAATGCAAATTGAAGAACAACCAAGTGGTATCTTCATAAATCTACAAAGGTGTGCGGATTAGATCATACAACGCTCCAACTTCGCAACTGCAATCCCTCGTCTTCACCGATGGAGCGAGGGATGATTACCGAACCTGAAAATTACGCAAACGACGAGCCAACAACAAACTGTAGCCGTGGGAAGTCTTTTCTATCTGAGCAAAACCTCAGCACCAAACCTGAACTTCCCCGTAAACTACTTGAGCAGATTCAACAGTTGACCTATGAAAATCCACTGGAAAATGGTGAATCGCATTTTTCAATACCTGAGAGGAACGTCTGCAATGGGAATCTTCTTTAATCGAAGTAATATCGTTGACAGGCGATCAACCACCGGAGTACTCTTGATGCGTGGAGGACATGTGCTGGAGGACAGCATGCAAAAGCAAAGACGGCAGAGGCTAAGTACTGAGCAGCCGTGTCGGCCATGGACGACGTCTGCTGGCTTCGTCGCATCAGAAAGGAGCTGCAACTCGCCAATCTATATCAACCCACTTTTTTGTACATCGACAGTCAGCCATACATATGTTGAAATTCATCAAGGAGCATGCGGGAGTCACGGTGCAGCCGCTATACGTCAGAAGTGCAAACCAGATCCCCGACATTCTCACGAAGTCACTCAGTAAGAAGATTTTTGAGGACCTCGGGATAAAATTGCTCTAGAAGGAGTGTTATATAGTTAATCACTTTTCTTCTGAAAGCTCCTTTGTCATGCCGAGGTTGGCAGGAACACAACCTTTTCTTGACCACTATCATCCATGAAATATGCTATGTTGAAAGTGCTAAATTGAAATCAACCGATAAGTCGCTTATAGTGTGTTTATACGACTGACGATATTTACAAAACGTATGTTATCATTTGCGAATTCAATGCGATTGCAACCACGCGGCACATGAAGATTGTGTGTGAACCTTAATCCTCTAATTTTTTACAAGCGTTTATTTTGTTCTTTTTCGCAAGCGTCTTTTGTAATAAAATTTAAAATTAAAGTTTTCACATAAATGGCAAGGCTCATTCTTTTACGACCCCTCGTAGTATTCATTAATGTATTTAGACTGTAGTTGTTCACAGTCAACTGAAGTAAAAGTCGTTTTCTTTAAGTAGTCTAGAAGTTTTTCTAACTCGATCTTGGGGTCTAGTTTAAAAAGTTGAAGATGTGTGTGTCCATCTGCACCCTTTATGGATTCATCTTTTGAAGAGCCTACGATAATATCGCACATCTTTTTGTGAATAACTTGCTACCATCCTTGAGTCTTTGCGTACTCTTGGCATTTTAAATGGATGTGCAGTATTTTTAGTATTTCTCAAGGTTGCTTTCTTCACCGTTTTAGCTGGTAGGGCTACAACTATGTTAAAAATTTCATCGTTATTCCATTAAATGACACTAGTTCGACACACGGTTGATATGGTCGTCTTCATAAGTTTCTTTACATTTTGGAATTTTATTTAATATTGTAATTTTCAATGCCGAATTATTTTGGAGTAAATTATACAGTAGTAATTCATTGTTTAATTTTAATTGATATGCCAGTTCCTTAATGTGTTGTTAAGCTTTTGTGGTGAAATCAATATCTTGTACTTGCTCTGTTGGTGTTTTTACTGTTGCCGTTATATCCAAAGAGGTTAGGTTGTGACAGCAGCAGGTTTGAGCCCTTTTTACATAGCTGTTATATCTTACAAAATGAACACTTGACTCCTGATCGAGCAGTAGTAATATACATACATTCCTGCTTTTCGGTCTCGGCATGTAATTTACACCGAAATTAACTCCCTGTTTACCAAATTCACATTCCATCCTATTTTATGGTGGGCCTTCCTGGAAATTGCGCCTGACATCGAAGGAAAATAGTCCAGTTCATGTGCCTGCATCCCAGAGGCGGGCCAAAGAGGGTCGGAGAAAGGGATGGCCATCCCCCCCATGTAAATTTAATATACATAGTTATGTCAATATTTCACGTTACCATTTAAAACTCTGTAAAGTAAAGACCAATAGAAGATTACATTTTGAAGTGTTCTTGTTTTCCTTCGAGTCGTTACAAACAGATGCTCATATAGCGATACACAGCCGTACACACCACGAACAAAACAGCAAGAGAATCCAGCAGACGTTTTGGAGGAAACAGGTTAGTCTCCGACTATATTATTTCCCTACCGTTATCCTGGCTGTTAATTTTAATTTTAACTTGCATTTATTTGGTACATTTGGTAATCCGTCAATTAATTATTATTTTAAATTATAAATCAGTATTTTTTATTAAAGTTAATTGATAAATAAATAAAAATTGATAATAAAGTATTAATAATAAAAATATATAAGACCTTTACGTTGTAGAAAATTAACTAATAATTAGAAAAACCACGAAAATTATTCGTAAAATCTACAACAAATAAGTCTTATTTACACTACAAAACACAAATCACTTGTTGAAACAACTACTTCTCTGGTTAATACCTCGACAGACATTCAATGATACAAAAGTAATTTGTGTATTACAAAATAGTAAGGCCATCAAAGCAACATTAGTTTGAACGTATTTATTTTTGTAAAATGTAAAAATGATTGAATGTACATAAAATACACTTTTACGTGAAGGCCTACTAGAAGTTATTGTCGGCGGTATATTGTTGGGAGCCCTCAAAACAATAGACCCTTTGTCTTAATTATGCTTACCTCAGCAGATGCTTAGGTCATCATCTTATAATCTTATATAAGGACGAATTATTATCATCATATTCAGTATTGTTTCATGTGTCGTACGGTTCACGTCGCTCTGAATAAAAATATTATCAACTATTTAAACTCTGTATTTCTAATTGTGGAAACCTTACCAATAAAGAGTGAATAAACAAATGAAATTATCGTGCGCATCATAGTACCATACTCCATTGACGGAATAAGTGAATTAGTGCTATTACACCCTAAAAAGTATTATTCTACGTCACTGTCGGCTGGGATCCGTAAAAATCACCCTGGTGTCAGAAGTACCTGTTTAAAAGTACCTGCAACCCTAGGGACGCAACAGGATTTTGGTGTCAGAAGTGGGATATCGCAATTGGAAAACCATCGAATTCCGGAGCTGTAGGACAATCAACGAGAACCGTAAGTGAAATTATCTATATACGTAATTCTCGTTTTCGTTTTCCTTCTCGCCTTACACAAAACACTATAAATTAATCATGGCCAATTCCGATTTAAAATCAGAACTTTCCTACTAAAGATGAAGATAACATTAGCGAAGATTTAAATGACGTCCTCCCGTTGTCTCTTTTATTCAAGTTTGTCAAACCTTTTAACGGTGATCGCGATGAAATCAATAGGTTCATACAAGATTGTAATTTTGCATTCAATTTGGCAGAGCCCAGTCAAAAACAAGCTCTTTTGTGTTACATTGTCTCGCAATTATCCACAAATATAATTAATGAAGTTGAAATGGAAGATGTAAATAATTGGACTGACTTAAAAAATAACTAAAACTTTATTACGGTTACACTAAATTTATCGTACAAGCTCATGAGGAATTAGAAACAATTAGGCAATTACCAAGTGAGGATATTAATAAATTTTTTAAACGATTAGAAAAATATAAGAGTTCATGTATCCAGGCTGAAATTCAAAATTGTAAAAATCTAGACCACTTACCGGGATTAAAACGCGCTATTCATAATACTGCTTTACGTAGATTCATAATTCATTGTAAACCTGAAATAAGCCAAATGCTGCGTGCTAGAGAGATAACTACCTTAAACGAAGCTTATGATCGTGCCTTACAGGAAGAGAAAATATTAAATTATCGTAGAAACCAACCAAATCAAAGTAATAATACTAATAAACCAAACAATAATTTTAGAAATTCCAATAATCAAAATCACAATTAATTTTCAAATAATAGAAATCAAAACGCAAGAAACGCAAACTATTCATACCAAAGAACACAAAGTAACAATTATGGTAAATTCTGCTCATACTGCAAAATACCGGGTCACACGTACAACGAATGTAGGAAAAAATTAAGCACGTACCGGAATCCGGCGGTAAATAATACGGTTCATTCAGATAATAACAAACGTTATCAACATTTAAACTGAACGAGTTTCCTGTTCAAGACGTCTTACAGGAAGACACTCAACAATAAAAGGCGTTAATTTATATAATGTACCTATACATAATTCCATGCAAAATGAAATAATACCACAATATGATCATTTGAAAACACTTACATTTTATTCAAACAATTCCAAAACAAATAAAATAATATTTCTTATTGATACAGGTGCAACGATTAGTTTATGTAGCTCTAAATCATTAAATTTCCAAAACACTTTAATAAATAGAAAAGATCAAATAAAAATATTTGGTGTGAATCATAGCCAACCAATAACCTCTATCGGATCTACGATATTGACTCTAATGATCGATCACTTATGCATTAAACACAAAGTTTACATAGTAGATGGACAGAGCCTTTCAATAAATGGTCAATACGATGGTTTACTTGGTTCAGACTTTTTTCATAATTTACCGACAATTATAAATTACCAAAATAATGGTATAAAAATAAATAATCACGAAATAAAATTCAATGATGATAAGCAGTTAGCAAACACAATAAGTTTCTTAAAAAGAAAAGAACTCCTACTAAATAATATTAGGAGAAATCACTTAAATAACCAAGAATTTTCATCCCTTATAAATATTTGCAATAAATATAATGATATATTTTATTTTAAAGGAGACGCGTTATCCTCCATAAAAACTTTAAAACACGACATAAAAACGAACACAGACATACCAGTAAACACTAAAACATATAGATACCCTAAGGTACACGAAAAAGAAGTTGAGCGACAGATTTCGGAAATGGTTAATCAAAAAATTATTCAACCATCATTTTCCCCTTGGACAAGCCCCGTCTGGGTAGTCCCAAAAAAGTAGACTCGTCTGGTCAAAAAAAGTGGCGTATTGTGATAGATTATAGAAACCTAAATAACATTACTATTGGTGATTCTTATCCACTACCAAATACCACAGAAATAATCGATCAACTAAATAATGCAAAATATTTTTCAACTTTAGACTTAGCTTCCGAATTTCACCAGATCGAAATGTCCGATGATGCAAAACAAAAAACCGCTTTTACAGGGCCCAATGGTCATTTCGAGTATAATCGAATGCCATTTGGCCTTAAAAATGGGCCGGCTACATTTCAATGTTTAATGAATATCGTTCTGTCAGGTTTAAATGGAAAAAAAAATGTTTTGTTTACATCGATGACATTGTCATTTATGGTCGAACACTACAAGAACATAACTGTAACTTACACAAAGTCTTCGAAAGGTTACGCGAACACAACTTAAAATTACAACCAGACAAGTGTGAATTCTTACATACGGAAATTGCCTACTTAGGACACATTATTTCGGACCAAGGTGTCAAACCAAATGAACAAAAAGTGCAAGCAATAACACAAATTCCAATTCCTAAAACACCCAAGTAAAATAAAATCATTTTTAGGCCTTGTAGGTTATTATAGACGGTTTATACCAAATTTTGCCAATATGTCTAAACCATTAACTAACCTATTAAAAAAGAATATCAAATTTGAATGGACTCAAAAATGTACACATGCGTTCGAACAATTAAAAAATATCCTAACTACCGAACCCATTCTGAAGTATCCAAAATTTAATGAAATATTCGTCTTAACAACTGACACGTCAAACGAAGCAATTGGTGCTGTTCTGTCACAAGGAAATATAGGCCAAGATTTACCAATTGCATATTTTTCAAAAACTCTAAATAAGGCGGAGTGTAATTACTCCACTACAGAAAAGGAACTCTTAGCAATTATGGAAGCCACAAAACATTTTAGACCATATTTATACGGGACCAAATTCAAAATCCTTAGTGATCACAAACCACTACTCTGGTTACATAATTGTAAAGATGCTTCTAGTAGATTAGTTAGATGGAAGTTAAAGTTATTAGATTACGACTACGAAATAATCCACAAAAAGGGTAAGGACAATCTAAACGCTGATGCACTTACTAGTCTACCACAACAAAATAAAAAAATACAAATATGCAATTTTGCAGTTCCGCGCTAGCATTTGCAGAGTGAACACGTGTGTATATCTCCGAGTGTGATCAGGACGCAGTGAGCGTTATCTTTTCTATTTTTATTATTAATAATTTAGTTTAATTTTAAGATTAAGTTATAGAAATAGTAATAATACATAGTTAGTTAATACTTAATACGGCGCTTACGCGCCGGAAAAAATAAAAAATGTCGACGGCTATGGATCTTAGCCAACCACCGCCAAGTAATACAATCCACCCCCTAAGTAATCTAATTCGAGCGTGTGCTAATGATAATGCAAGTAATGCATTAATACACGCCGATTGTAATGAACAGAATCAAAATGCTGACACCGCTAATAAAAACAATCATCTTGGCAATGTCAGACGTAGCCAAAACAATATTAAATATAAAAACGACATTCTGTACGGCACATACACTATTTATGTTGAACACAAAGAGAAAAGTATAAGTAATTTACATCCTCTTAAATTAGGTTCAATTTTATACCATAATGACGAATATAAAAATCAAATAACTGAAATTTCGCGTGTTGGTAAAAATCGTGTTAAAGTCGTTTTAACAACGTCGACCGCTGCAAACAGATTAGTTGAGGATAACATTTTCGCTAGGAATAATTTGTTAGCATATATTCCACGTCATTTAACGGAAAAAAAAGGATTGATACGATTTGTAGACACTCAATTTGACGAATCATATATTTTTAATAACATTGAATCAGATATCGAAATATTTAGCCACGAGGCACCGCAAGCCTCAGCAATGCACAAGATGCCGCGGCTTCGGTCACAGCAGAGGGACATGCACAGGGCCCGACGTCTCAGCCAGCTGCAGGAGATGCGGGACCCCAGGCCATCAAGAGCAGATCTGCGAGTCCCCACCGACATGCCTTCCCTGCAACCGAGCGGGAGCTGAGGACCAGCACTACACAGGCTCGCGGCAGTGCAAGGCACTAACGGCGGCAGCGGAGGCCCTTACGAGGAGAGAAGCCCACAACAGGGCATGACGCCACGGACCACCCAGCCCCGGGGGACCGGGCGAGCCAGGGACCAGGCTAGCGTTCCTCCAGGCCAACGCCAACAGAAGCCAGGCTGCGCACGACGTCCTGGCTATGGTGAATGATGAGTACAGGCCCGACGTCATCATAGTCAGCGAGCCAAACAACTCCAGGGTCAACGGAGACTGGCTGAGGGACTCAGAAGACGGAGACGTGGCCCTCATGCTGAGCCCGAGAATTAAGCACCTCGCCACAGCATCTGGGAGCCCCTGCAAAGGCATTGCATGGGTGGAAGTGGCCGGGCTCATGATAGTGGCATGCTACGCCTCGCCGAACAGGACCCTGGAGGAATGGCAGGAGTGGATCGACGAGCTCACACGCGTATTACGCGGGGCCAAGGGACCCACAGTGGCTGCGGGGGATTTCAACGCCAAGTCCCCCCGCTGGGGAGAGACAAGGACCGACAGAAGAGCAGAGCTTCTGCTGGATGCACTAGCGGGGGAGGACATGGAGGTGGCCAACACTGGACATACCCCAACCTGCGTCCGCCACAACTCCGAGTCTATCATAGACCTCACCCTGCTCTCCCACGGTCTCATGAGCTGCATCAGTGGATGGAAGGTCGACGAGATGAGCGACCACCGCCACATACGGTTCGTCATTAAGACAGGGCGTCAGGACATCACCCCCCCCCCGACACGCAGAGCCCGCGATGGGAACTCCCAAGAGCGGACTGGGCCGAGTTCCACCGACGCGTGCACGAGTGGAGCCCACCGGACACAAGCGCGGATGAGACGGCCAACGCGTTCTCAACTCTCCTCAGGAAAGCATGCGACGCCTCAATCCCAAAGAGGACAGACAAAGCCGGACGTCGTGTGTTTTGGTGGACGGCTGAAGTAGCCAGCGCCAGGACACCCTCCAACGCTGCACGGCGGGCGCTCACGCGGAGCCGCAGCAACGGCGCTCCTCCCAGGGAGGACCTGAAGAGGGCGGCTGAGGAGGCGAGGGACAACCTTAAGCTATCCATCAGAAGGAGCAAGGCGGACGCGTGGAGGAAGCTCCTGGATGAAGTTGAGAGCGACCCCTGGGGCCGTCCCTACAAGATTTTGGCGAAAAGGCTGGCCCAGGCCCGTCCGAGCCCTGAGGTACTAGTGCCTGGGGGCACGGAGGAAGTGGTGGGAACGCTTTTCCCCGACAAACCGGGACACCGTTACGTAGATGGACCCCCCCGGATAATCGCTCTGGAGGACCTGTTTACCGAGGAGGAGGTGACAGCAGCGGCAAGAGCCCTACCACGGCGAAAAGCACCAGGACCAGGGGGCATTCCGAACGAGGCCCTTAGGGAAGCGGGAGCGACCCACCCGGCGAAACTGCGGGAACTGTTTAACCGTTGCCTCCGCGAGGGAGTGTTTCCCTCCAGATACAAAGTTGCCAAGCTGGTGCTCCTCCCCAAAGGGGGCAAGTCCCTCAACAGCCCCGGGGGATACAGACCTCTCTGTCTCCTGGACGTCGAAGGCAAGATGCTCGAGAGGCTCGTCAGGGATAGGATACGCGAGTGGATAGACCTAAACGGGGGCTTATCTCCCAACCAGTACGGGTTCCGGAAGGGGCGCTCCACTGTGGATGCCCTCCTCGAGGTAAGGAGGCTAACCGACAAGGCCAACCAAGGGCCACTGAGAGGGAGAAGGCATTGTCTAGCGGTTGCGCTAGACATCAAAAATGCCTTCAACTCCCTCCCGTGGCCCTCCATCATGACGGCGCTCCAGGCAAGGGGGCTTCCTCCGCATCTCTTGGCAATAACAGCCAGCTACCTCGACGGCAGGTTCCTCAGGTACGCGGGACATGGCGGCGCAACAACGGAGAAGCGAGTCCTAGGGAGAGTCCCGCAGGGCTCCGTCCTGGGTCCACTACTATGGAACATAGTATACGACGGAGTCCTCGACCTAATGCAATGGAATGCCAGGTCAGTAGTTGCTACGCCGATGACATCCTCGTGGTGGTGAGGAAGAGGGACATCATGGAGGTGCGCACCGCCACGCAGGAAGCACTGACCGCGATATCCAGGTGGTTGGAAGCCGTCGGGCTGGACCTGGCCCCGCACAAAACCTCAGCGGCCTGGCTGTCGAGGAGAAGGGCAGGGAGGAACCGGGCCGAGACCATACGCTTACTGGGGCACGAAGTGGAGATAAAGAACCGCCTCAAGTACCTTGGAGTGCTCATCGAGGCGAACCCGCGCCACAGCACCCATGTGGCCGAGGCGGCACTACGCGCCGGTGAGACGGCTAGCCGGGTGGCGAGGCTTCTAGCCAACACGGGCGGCCCCTCTGAAGGGAAGAGGCGGCTCCTCATGGGGGTGGCCAAGGCAAAACTGCTGTACGCAGCACCGGCATGGGCGGACTGCGTCAAGTCCCAACGAAATGTGGACCGACTCCGGAAGGCACTGAGACCCGGCGCACTCAGGATCGCCCGCGAATACCGCACCATATCGACCGAGGCGGCGGAAGTACTGGCATCGGCCACCCCACCAGACCTCGAGATTACAGCCCGCCGGGAGGCCTTTACATCGACCGCGGAGGGCCAACCGAAAGAGGCAGCTAAGGCGGAAGCAAGGGGGCGCCTCATGGACCGCTGGCAGGAGAGATGGGCCGCCGGAAGCAAAGGAGCATGGACCCGGCGACTCATCCCCAATATAGCACCATGGACCAAGAGGAGGCACGGGGAGCTATCATACCACCTCACCCAGGTATTCTCGGGACACGGCTGCTTCCAAGCCTACCTCAAGAGAATCGGGAAGGCAGCCGAGGACAGGTGCCTGTGGTGCAACAGTGAGGTGGATGATGCGCTC
>CAXAKX010000051.1:0-10147 GCA_963969525.1 Ontholestes murinus | reverse complement strand
TTTTATTTTTTGTTTCATCTTTAGTTTTAATCGAAATATAGCTTAAAAAGTGTGAAGAAATATTCGATAATAAAATCCTCAAAATAGTAGTTGCTGTGAAATGTCAGTGTTTGTTATCTAAATTGATTAAGCCTCAAACAAATAATTCAATTCAAAATAAGTGCTTACACCACAAAAGAAAAAGTTCAGACCATCAAATTGAGTTTTGGCGGACATTTGCGACTTATTTAGTATAAATTTTGAAGCGTGTCCAGTGCCGTGTCAATCAACAATTATTAGAATTGATCAGAAATTTGAGGATAATGGTTGTGTAAAAGATGAACATATTGTTAGAAATAAAGGGAGGAAATTTGAAGAAACCGTAACAAATGTCTTGTAAGGATAACAGTACATCTAACATAAAGTGTAAGCTAATAGTTACCGACCCTATAAAAGCCAAAATCATAAAGAACTGAGCAGTGGATAATGATTCAAGATCTAAATTTTGTTAAATTATTGTGGAAAAGTGTAACGAGAATAAGAGATTTCCAAATAGTGTGTGTTTTACAGATGAATGTACTTTCTATTTGGTGTCTAAAAATAACGAACAAAATAATCGTCAATGGTTTTAAAACATTCTTTATATTGAAAATTTTACATGGGAATTCCCTATGATGCGTCTTCAAACGGGACACACGGTATATATATATATATTGTAGCAAAAGGTTTGTTGCCGGAATCGCAAGGAGGGTTTTGAAAAGGGAGGGGAACGAGAGATCAAATCTTTACGCTAGCGAGAATAGTTGAGAGAGTGTTAGAGGAAAGGAAAAGTGTGTATGCGGTATTTCTGGATTTGAAAGCAGCGTATGATTCAGTGCCGAGAGTAAGGTTGATGGAGTGCTTGAAGAGGAGAGGTGTGAGCAAGGTAACAGTGGAATGGGTGAGAGGAATGTATGAATAAACATGGGGGAGAGCAAAGGTAGATGGAAGGGTATCTGAAAAGTTTAGAGTATGGATGGGGGTGAGACAGGTATGTCCGCTTAGCGGATATGAGTGAACTAGAAGAGGTCCTGAGGCAAGCGGGTGGGATTGTAATAGGGAAAATGAAGGTGTGGATATTGGTGTATGCGGATGATGGATGATGTGGTGTTGCTGGCGAAGGATTGGGGAGAAATGAATGAGATGTTGCAAAGAGTTGAAAGGTATATGGATAAGCGAGGTTTGCGTGTGAATGTAGGAAAAACGAAGTGGATGAGATTTAGGAATAGAGGAAGAGAAGGAAGAATGAAATAATTAACATGGAAGAGAGAAGTGATCGAGAGAGTGAAAGAGTTTAAATATTTGGATTTTGTGATTAGGTGGTGTGGGGGGTACAGGGAGCACTCCAGATGGGTCCAAATGAAGGCGAGGAAAGCGGGGTATGTGGTGAAGAAGAACTGGGGACAGTTGCTGAAGGGTAATTTTCGAATGGCGTGCAATCTGTGGGATGCATGTGTGAAACCAATCTTAATGTATGGGGTGGAGGCATGGGGTATGAAAGCTTATGAATGTATCGAGAGAGACCAGGTGACATTCCTGAAGCAGATATTGGCGGTGGAAAGATCAACGCCCAGCTACATTCTGCTTCAGGAAACGAACAGAACCAGTATGCATGGAGACGCAATGGAAAGAGTGACTAGGTATGAGATGAAAGTGATAGAATTGGGGGGAGAAAGGCTGGTGAAAGAAGTATGGAGAACGTGTGTGGGAGTAGGAGAGAGTGGTTGGAGAATAGCGAGGAGAAAAATGTATGAAAGAGCAGGAGTATCTGAAAGTTTGGTAAATGAGTGGTTGGAAAAAGGGGTGAATGTGGCAGCGTGGATGCAGGTAAAATGGGAAGAAGTAGAAAATCAGGAGCGTCAAGGGTGTATTGAGAGGAGTGGATACAACCCTCTTTATAAAAGGTGGCAGGTACATAGGAAGATACCTGGGTACCTAGTAAATTGTACTCTAAACAAAGGGCAGAAAGTAGCAATGGCTAGGGCTAGGTGTGTCTCGGAGGAGAGAAGAAGAAAGATATGGATGGGCGAAGAATATGGTAGGTGTGTGCTGTGTGGGAGTGGGAGAGATACATGGAGTCATTTAGCAGAGGAGTGTAAGGAGATACGGGAGGAATGGATTAATATGGGAGTAGACGGATAGAGGAGTGGATGGCGTAAAGATTGTGATGACATTAGGGTGGGAGAAGGAGAAGAGAAGAAGGATGTAATAAAAGAGTTAATAGGGATTATATATTTAGTTGTGAATTGTTATTACTTGTATATATATCTAAGTGTATGGATGCCAATAAAAATCTATTTTTTTTGTAGCATGTCGTTTTGAATAAATCGGTTGGCCGTGGAAAAACAATGTTTGTTTGCACGACGCGTGGAAGCGATGACGCGGTGCTCGAGCGAGATCATATTCTCACCGCAGACGGGCGGGGTATAATTAATATTAATTTGGTTTATTTCCTATCGCTGGGCTCTTCGTGGCGAAGAGCCTTTTTGTTGTGTCTCGTACCTTGCTGGCATGATAACGATAAATACGCCGCCCGTATATTCTGACTGTCCCGTTCCCGAAACGCTGCCTCTTTCGGACGTTTGATAACGGACCAAGGGCAAATTCTCCCCTCTAATCTGTTAGCTAAATTTTTGTGATTAGAAACACGAAAGACAATTACATTCGTCCCAGGACGCAATTCCTGGGTGGCGCCCATATTGCTGTAAATTTAGTTATAAACTTTTATTTTAGAAAATAGGATATATAGTTGTTTTCGGTATGTAACATATTCTAATTGTTCATGGAACATTTGTTATTTTTAGTTTTCAGTTAATTTAGTGTATTAATAGTTTTAATAATATATTTAATTAAGTTCGAGTGTAATTTATCCTTCACGTGTTATACCCACCCCAGCACTGCAAATTAAAGAGCTACGGTTGTTATACAGTGGCGCCGAAAGTTTGGGGCGTATTTCATTTTTAACATTCTGTTAAAGTTTGAAAATACTCATAACTTATAACGTGAAAGGTAAATTCTCAAACATGAATATAAATTACTTACATAAATTAGAAATAATCTATGAACTGAAAATACGTGGTTTTACAGCCACCGAAAGTATCGATGTCTCGGATTTGAAATTTATTTTGAGAAAATTTCTCGCGAACGGTAATCCGGTAATACTCGGGGCAAATTCAGTAATGACCCAGCAAGATAAAAAGGATATTTTAGAAGCGCTGTCGGAATTGGAAAGGAATATCACTTGGTATCCCGGGAAAGACGCGAAAGTAAGTAAAAAAAAACCCCTCTCGTTTAGAACATGTTAGAGAACGTTTAGGACGTTATAAAAGTTCAGACGTGACGGATTTTTCAAATTTTAAAACCGAATCGTTAAACAGTTGCGATTTATTTGAAGCTAAATTGGCACGTATAAAACGTGAGCTTACAAAGGCTATGTCAAGTACATTTTTAGAAAAAAAATTTAGAGTTTATGCCGCTTGATAGTGGTAATAGTGATGACGAGGAGGCGATAAGACCGCAAGTAGGTTTTACTTCAAGTAGACCATTACCGCAAGTTTATAAATGGGGTTTAAAATTTAACGGTCGGTCGGATCCTGATGAGTTGTTAGATTTTCTTGAGAAAGTGGACGAGTTACGCGTAGCGAGGGCTGTTACTAAAGACGATCTTTTTAGATCAGCTATTGACTTTTTTTCGGGCACGGCCATTCTGTGGTTTAGATCCGTTAGGAATAGAGTAGATAGTTGGGACGATTTAGTGTGATTTTTTACCTGATGATTTCGATGAATTTATATGGGATCAGTTGCGTAATAGATTTCAAGAAAAAAATGAACGGGCTGTAATATTTGTTGCTGATATGGAAAATTTGTTTTCACGGTTGTCTGAATTACCTCACGAGGAATTAAGAGTTAAGTTAATTCGTAAACATCTTTTACCACTTTACGTCTCACAATTAAGCCTCGTTGATATTAATACTATCCCACAATTGATATCGCTATGTAGAAAGATTGAAAATAGCAATGCTACTTACCTAAAACCAGCATCACTTCAAGTATCTGCCGTCAATAATGTTAATGATATGGATCATATCATAGCCGCGCTGTTAGAGTTATAAAAAAAATAAACGATTTTGAAACTAAATTAACTACTTCTGGTAAACCACCAGTTTCCTCCCGCAATGAAAATATAGTATCGAGTAAAAACGACACCTGTTGGAATTGTGATAAAGTAGGTCACACTTTCAGTAATTGCAGATTAACCAGAAAATTTCAGTTTTGTTATGGTTGTGGCAAAAGAGGGGTTAATAAACTTCAATGTCCTATGTGCTCAAAAACAAAAGGGAGAACAACGGTCCCTCAGGATTATCGTTAAGACCGAAAATAAAAACAGCCCGGGCTGGCAATCATGGCTAAAAAGGGTGAAACAATTTTGCGTTCCACGATTAGCAATTAATAATTTATTTTATTATAGAGATGGGGATGATAGACCTCATATTGAAGTAATTATCAAACAAGAACCGATCAGTAATTGGTTCGGAATTCTACAAATTTCTTAAGGAGAATAAAATTCATATACTGCCAAATAGAATTTCCTCAGTAAAAACAGCAGATGGAGTTTCACAAGAAGTGATTGGAAGTGCAAACATTTCTTTTCAGACTGCAAATGTTAAATATCACATTGAATGTCTGGTAGTACCATCATTGGAAGTGAATTTAATTTTTGTAATGGATTTTCTAAAAAATATAAGGCCCGTGTTGATTTTACTACCGATAATTGGTTTTCAAATGAAGTTGACATCGATTTGAGTCAAAACACGAAACCAAATGTGTGCGGTGTTAGTAATCGTGCGTTACTTACACCGATTGGTGCCGCAAAGCTAGATGAGAGGATACAAAAATTTGTAAATCTTTCCTCCAACGGGTTGGGTCGCACATCCCTTGTAGAACACTTTATCGATACAGGTGACTCGAAACCGTTCAAAGTAAGACCCTTTCCGTTATCTCCGGCGATGCAACAACACTTAAATTTCGAGATTGACAATATGCTTCAATTAAAAGTTATTAAACCAAGTAAGTTGCCGTGGTCGTCTCCCGTGCTTTTAGTCGAGAAAACATCGGGCGAATATAGGTTTTGTTTCGATGGGCGGAAATTAAACGCGGTGACGAAACGCGATGCTTATCCTCTTCCCCGTTTAGATAACATATTAGATAGGTTGCGTGATGCGCGATTTATAAGTAGTATCGACTTAAAGAGCGCGTTTTGGCAAGTGCCACTAGAAGCATCTTCTAAAGAAAAGACTGCTTTTTCTATATTAGGCCGCGGTCTATTTGAGTTGGACGTAATGCCATTTGGTTTAAATAACGCTGCCCAAACTCAACAACGTCTTATGGATGAGATTTTTGGCAACGAAATGCAGCCTAATGTTATCGCTTAAATATTTGGGGTACGTTGTTGATAAGCAAGGTCTACATACAGGCCCTGACAAAATATCGTCGGTACTGAACTATGCGGTCCCACGAACCGCAACTGAGATTAAACGTTTTATGGGTATGTGCTCGTGGTACAGAAGGTTCATAAAAGATTTGTTTACTCTGGTTGCACCTTTTAATGAGTTATTGCATGGAAAGAGAAAAAGTAATCAGATTCAGTGGTCAGGAGACGCAGAGTCAGCTTTTGTTAAAATTAAAAATGCATTAGTTTAGGCACCAGTACTAACAGCACCCGATTTTTCTAAAGAATTCATTGTTCAATCGGATGCGTCTAACGTCGGTGTGGGGACTGTATTATCACAAATAATTTCAGATAGCGGCGAGCATGTTATAGCATATGCTAGTAGAACATTAAGTAAGGCGGAGAGAACTTATTCCGTAACCGAGCGCGAATGTCTGGCACTTATTTTCGCCGTAGAAAAATTCCGTCCATATATCGAGGGTACGCGTTTTAGAGCAGTGACTGATCACTACACTTTTTATGGCTGACTAAAATGCATGACCCTGTAGGCCGTTTATCTCGGTGGGCCATGAAATTATCGCAATTTGACATGACTCTAGAGCACAGAAAAGGAAAACTCCATGCGGTACCGGACGCGCCCTCGCGTATGCCTATTATAAGCGCGATTGAAAATAATTCAACGGATCAGTGGTATATTAAATTATTATCAGAAGTCAAAAATAGTCCGAAGAAATACACAAGGTTTCGTATCAGTGACGATAAACTGTTTAAATTTTTTGAGAATAGATATAAATTACCGTTGAATAATTATGAATGGAAACACATCATTCCCCGCGAAGATCGACCCCTTATACTTGAATCCGCGCATGATAGTCCTACTGCCGGACATTTTGAACACTTCCTTTTCCTTTTCAAGTTATCTCGCTTGACTTTGTAGGGCCCTTACCGCGTTCGAAGAAAGGGAATAGGTTTTTTCTTATCATAACAGATTGGTTTTCCAAATTTGTGTTAGTTGAACCGTTTATTTATTTATTTATTTATTTATAACATCTTTGGTATTCTTTCTAAAAAAATACATACAAGAAACAAATTACAAAAAACCTACATAAAATTTTGTACGAAAGAATCACGGGCGGAGTTCACAATAAATTATGATCTTCCACTCAAACCCCATTTGCTCCACAATGTTGGAAGGTCAGCAAACTCCATCCACATCTGGAAGCTGTTATATTATCCATAACTAGAGAGCGGATAAAAAAGCTTAAAAAATGTGAAAAAAACACATAAAAAGGCACAAAATTTAGAGAAAAAGAGCATTAAAAAAGCATAAAAACAGAAAAAAGCATAAAAACACGAAAAAAGCACTAAAGAAAACTATATTTTCTTAATATGTTACACGTTTATCAACATATTTTACATAGAAATTCTGCTTAAAACTAAAATAAACATACTTTCTTTACACAATATATAATATCATGTAAGTATTTAAAAATTAAATTGTAATTTTGTATACATTTCAAAATAACTAAATTCTATTCATGAAAACAGTAGATCATTAAATGTTGTTCTAGGGGTTTCATTGTAAAAATTATTACTTCTGACGCTCAATAAATTTTTGAAAGTGGAAAAGCTTCTCTTTAATTTAAATTATAGCTGGATCCATTTGAAAATTGCCATTCAAAATCAAGTTTAATTTATTTAATATTAAATTTCACCGAATACTTCTTTCGATATAAATTTGATTTCTTGGCCAATGCGTCCAGGTATTTTCTAAATTGAATCTGCTTTTATGAAGATTAGATTGTGTTGCTCACAAAATTTAAACGCGATTTTATCTAACTAAATTGTTTTGAAGGAAGCTCTTGTTTCTTAAGAACTGTTTGACAGTCTTTAATTTGCTTGTCGTTTCGGGAAAGTTGTATATAATCTTATTAAATTCTTCAAAATTGGTCGCATAGTACATCGTAGCATATAGCCAAGTTCCCCATTTTGTCAGCACTGGTTTATGTGGCAGTGAGATATCAGGTAATGACTTCTTGAATAGTTGCACTCACAGAAGAATATAAGAACTATTTTTCCATATTTAATTAAATCTACAAATGGAAATTTCATTCTTATAGTTTCAGAAATTCGTTTCTATCCATGTGCTAAACTTGTACAATGCACAAAATGCATTATTAGTAAAATTCTGTAACTTGGTACTGTCTACGGCAAAAATAAGTTTGTCAGTCCATCATTTATGAATTTCGCTATAATGTTATTATCAGTTTTCTTCAATTCTTTTGTATATATCAAAATACTATTGGTCGGACGTCTTCATGTTAAACTTCTATTAATAAATTAAACAAGCGTCTGTGGTTTCATCTACACCAAACCACATATAATTATTGTTAATATCTTTAATTTTTTGTATGTACGCAAGAGCTACATAATTTTTTCTCGGGAATGCGCATTTTACAATATTTTCCCAAGCAATTTAAATGCATTATTTTGTAATTTTCTTAAAGGGATATTCGAATGTAAAAGTATTTTCACAAATGTGAATTTAATTTAAATTGTCCATCGTTTGTTGAAGATGATGCTAAAGAATATGAAATTGTGCTGTTTTTTTAGTTCAGCTTTGAACTTTTTCAAACGTTCTTGATGTAGTGTTGTTATAACATGTTTTACATACAAGTCTTGACTAGTTAGGATGCAGTTGGGAACTAAAATAATACTTACTATTTTTAAACATGTCTTACAAAATAATGTATAAATTTCACTTGTTAATTCTGGATAGTCTCTAATTAATTCTTGTATTGTGGTTTTCACTTTTCGCATTATGGGTTAAACATACATGTGAATTATATAATATAATTTATCTGTGATTCTTCAGGTTAATACGATTCACGCATATAGTAATTTTTGACAAAGAAGCAAAGTTTTTGGAATGTCAATTCAATAGTTTATGAATGCGAGTTTGAATATGAAAATTAACGAAAACGGTAAATATGCGCCAGTCGTCCCATCCGTATTTTTGCCGAGAGTAGAAAATTGATACGGTTGAAACACTTGATAATTAGCTATCACTTAAATTTGTTTACATTTAATACTTACTGGGGCCCGTGTTTGGGCCTAGTTTAACGACGTTTACATCCGGAATATCATAGGTGTGATTCCTATGAAGCGTTCGTCTGTATTATCTGAATAATGAGACGGTCTATTATATCTACTTATTTATAAACTAATCCATTGTAAAATGGTAATTTATACTAATATTTATTAATAATAAAAGTCATGATAATTATTGTATCATATTATGAAGATTTTAAACAATTATGTTGTCAAAAGACACGAAGAAAATATGTAATACAAATATAATCTATAAATGAGGGGATACAGATTTTTACGAAAATTCTCTATATTAGCACATTAAATCAAATCAAATCAAATCAAAATATTCTTTATTTCAAGGTATCATAAAACATTACATACAAATTGAAATAGTGTCAGTTATTAATTCTATCTAAGCTATGCATATGTCTACACTTATTACAATAAAATCTTAGTTTATTTAATATACTTAATTATATCTTATGTCTAACTATATACATATACATATACAGGGTTATTCACGCTATACGGCACGGAATATTGTGGCCAAAATACGTGACTTTCAAAAAGTTTCACTTTGGGGATATATGGGGGTCTATTAGGGCTACTTTTTAAAATTACTTTCATAATATACAGGGTGTCCCAAAAACCCTAAAAGTATCAAAGTTGTGTTTTTTTTAATGAAACACCCTGTATTTTATTGCATTTTTGGATCCTTCGATCAAAATAAGTGTGTGTTTTAATAAGGTTTTTATTACTTAAACCTTAAGGTTTTTGAAATAATTTGAATTTTGTAAAAATTTAACCTAATTTTCATGTTTCAAATACTTAAAAAGTAATTAAGTTATGCATACCAAATTTACACTGAAATGTAACAATAGATCATATTTTATTTTCCAAGTATAATAAATTTGATATCTTATACCGGGTGTGAAAAAATTGAAATTAAACAAATGAGAACTTTAAATGGCTATAACTTCATTTATTTAAATGGAACGCTATACTTATTAATTTATCAGCAAATGCACGTTTTAATTACCTATCGAATGGTATTTATATCTTAAATGTTAAGTCTTCTCGTTTTTACAGAAAACGCCAAAATATTGTTTATTGCACCGTTTTAGTACTTTTTAAATAAAAATTTTATTGTATCTAGTTTTCCATCGTATTTAAAAACGTAAGATAATTAATTTAGTCTGTTACTTTAGTTTAAAAAGCCTGCCTTTTGTTATAGTTGTGTTATTTTGCGTTTTTGTGTTAGATCGTTAGTAATCGTTATTGTTTGAACATCGTTGTTGTATTTAATAGTAAAAAATGAAAATTTACACAGATTATCTTATACTGGGGTTTTTATAACTGACACTTCCAATTTCTTTAAATTGGTTTAATAGTCTCTCAAAAATGGCTGGCTTAGGGTAATTTCTTTCGGAAAACCATTAAGTATGGTATAAACTCGACAAGCCAATAAACAATTTTGATGACATTCTCCAAGCATGAAGATAATGCCAATACCCCCTTCTTTTAAGTAAATCTTCATTTTTTACCAAAAAATACAACAGCGATGTTCAAACAATAACGATTACTAAC
>CAXAKX010000050.1:0-28570 GCA_963969525.1 Ontholestes murinus | reverse complement strand
CCACCATATTCATAGTGTTATGTAGTATTTAAGTCTCGATTGTAATAAATTTAAAATCATTATTCATCTGCCTGATGAAGCCACTGTGTGGTGAAACAATTGTAGCAGTATCTACAAAATAAAGCTAAACTCAAAACGATCGTGTTTTTTCATTATAAGTTCATAATGGAGTTTCGCCAAGTAACAGCCTTATCAATCCAATATTTAAATCATTGATTTCGATTAAAAATGATTTTGGTGGAATGATTGCAATATTTTGGTAATTAGGTACAGGATAGATTTGGGAATAATTTGCAGAGAATGGTTTCAGGATGGGTATTTTGAGTAGAAACGTAATTGCTTCATCTGTTCCTATTGCAATTAATTTTGATAATTCTAGAATTTTTATTAAGTGAGTGTTGTCAATAGGCAATAATTGCGTTGGATTGTAAATTTTTAATAAGTAATTTTGGACGTTTGAAAGTTCATCGACATTTAATAATTCTAAATCAGGTATTTTGTTTCCATGCCAGACTGATTGCTCTTTCAAGCATTTGTAATGTTTTTAATAGACGTTCTGATTGATATACCTTATTTTGCAAGAGAGTTCTGGTATCTTCAATGAATTTTAGATTTTCAAGGAAGAGTTTTGTTTTATTTATATTTGACATTAAAATTTCTAAGTCAGAAGAATATCTTTTTGATAAGTGATTTGCAAAGGTAGTTAATTTATTTATTTGCTCTAGTTCAGAATTTTGGTTGTTATGTAATTTTTGTAAATTGTCATTAATGTTATGTAGATCGTCTTCATCAAGATTTCCGGTAATGAATTTGATTGCTTTCCCTAGAATGCTAACCAATGCTCTTTTAGATTTATAATTGAATTTTCTTAATAACAATTCGATTTCTTTACAGTTTGATAAAAGTTTTTTATGAATTTCAAGAGTTAGTTTATCGATAGATACTTCGTTTTGTAAGGTTTTAGCGTTTGCTAGTAGTTGCTCAAATCCTATTTCTAATTGTGTTGTGTTTATAAAAAATAGAAAATTATGGTAATGATCAAAAATTTTCACTGGTCCGATATGTTTTTGAAAATAGCCGTTGTTATCAATCGGTTTGACCTGAAGGGCCTGGTTGTGGGGAACTTCGGTCATCAGAATTAGGAATCTGTAAAGAAGATGATTTTCTTAGCCGTTTAAGTTTTTGAACATTAGATGTAGTATTTCTGGATTTTTGAGTTTTTCCAAATATTTTATTCGATTCTTGTTTTTCAACTGTTATTTTTTCGTATTTGGGGTCAACTTTGCTAGGCTTGTTTCGGTTTACGTAAACGTCGCGATTTTCTACATTAGGTGGATCACCACGGGTTTCGTTGCGTTTTTCTAAAATGTTTTGTGCTAATTGTTTATTCTTTTGGTATACTTGATCGTAAAATGGTAAAATTTCTTGTTTTCTCTTTTCGTTATATTGTTCGTAAACAGTCATGTCTAAATCGAATTCTGGATTTTTTTCATAAGGGCCGTATAGCAAGTAGAAGGGTGAAAATCCAGTAGATGAATGAATTGATTGATTATAAATTGAAACTGCCGAAATCATTAAATTTGACGGAATTTCGTTAGGGTTTTTAAGTTTTAAAATTCTTAATTTTTCTAATATGGTTGAATGAAATTTTTCTACGGGAGAATTGGAACTTGGATTATTTACAGTCGTAAAGTGAAGTTCTATTTTATTCATTTTACAAAATTCTTTGAAAGTATTGTTTTGAAATTCGCGCCCCTCATCACACACTATTCTTTGTGGAATATTATGGTGAGAGATGTAATGTCTTAATTTATTTAAAACTGTTAAGCTGGTGCCATTTTTTATCAAATACGCTTGTCCGTATCGTGAGAATAAATCGATGATCGTAAGAAATTTAGAATTTTGGAAAGAAAACGTGTCTATGTGTAAAACTTCTAATGGTCTTTTAGCTAATAATGGCCCTGAAAATTTCAATTTATATGGGTGTCTTTCATACTTTGATTGTAAACAGACTTCGCATTTATTTATTACATCTGTTATAGTTTGTTTCATGTTTGGCCAGAAGTATTTTTCTTTTAAATGATTGTAAGACTCAGTTATGCCAGTGTGATTTGAATCGTGGTATTCTATAACAATATCCTTTTGTTGTTCATCGATAGAGCGTTTGTTGCAAATGAAGAATTTAACAGATTCATTAAAATTATTTTTACAAAGATTTTCAAATGGACGTCTAAGTTGTTTATCAACGAAATAAATTGCATAGTTTGAATTTGGTTTTATGGTTTCTTTAATGAATGTCAAAAGATCTTGATCGATTGAATTTGCTGTGATCGTTACTCTGTAGTTATTTTTATTAAATGGTTTAGTAAAGCGATTTTTGTAGGTTTCGCCTATATCAAAAATGATTCGATTAGAAAATATATTTAAAGATTGTTCTGAAATTGGAATTGTTTTGCCGTTATCACCGTCGGTTGAATGTACAGTACCACTTTTTTCAGTTAATGATGATTCTAAATTTTCGAGTATTTCTGAATATTCATTTAGGTTTTCTACTTGGGAATTAATAATACGTTCTATAACTTCGTCGTTAATAGCGGGTAATTCATTGATGTTTACGGATTCGTTATCGTCTTCAGTATTATGGATCTTTATTCTAGATAAAGCGTCTGCTACTTGATTTTCTTTACCTTTTTTGTAAATTATTGTAAAATCAAACTCTTCTAACTTTAACTTCCATCGTACAAGTCTCGAATTGGGTTCTTTAATTTTATAAAGCCAAACTAGCGGGTTGTGATCGGTTTTGATAATGAATTTTTGTCCAAAAAGATAAGGTCTAAAGTGTTTCGTTGAGTCTAAAATTGCTAAGAGTTCTCTTTCGATTGTTGAGTAATTTTTTTCGGCGGAATTTAGAGTTCTAGAGTAATAAGCAATTGGTCGGTTTAATTGAGATAAAACTCATCCTATTGATACATTTGAAGCATCGGTCGTTAATTTAAATTGTTTATTAAAGTCAGGATATGCAAGAATTGGTACATTACAAAGTAGTTCTTTGCATAATTCAAAAGCTTGAATATATTCTGGATCTGAAATATTGATTTTGGAACTTTTTTTCAAACACTTAGTTAATGGGGATACGACTTTGGAATAATTACAGATACATTTTCGATAATACCCTGTTAATCCTAAGAATGACTTGATTTCTTTGATCGTTTTTGGTAATGGGTAGTTTGTTACAGCTTCTGTTTTTGATGGGTTAGGTTTAATACCATCTAGTGTGATAACATGGCCCAAAAAGGATACTTCCTTTCTTAGAAATTCACACTTATCGAGTTGTACCTTTAGATTAAATTCTCTCATTTTGCAGAAGATTAATTTAAGATGATTAATGTGATCTTGTAGGGATTTTGAAAAGATGACGATGTCATCCATGTAGACAAAACAAAATACATGTAAGAATTCGCGAAGGACGTTGTCCATAACACGTTGAAATGTGCTAGGAGCATTCTTTAGACCGAAGGGCATTCTTAGATATTCGTAATGTCCTTGATTTACAGAAAATGCGGTCTTTTCAATTGAGTTGGGATGCATTTCGATTTGGTGGAAACCTTGGGCTAGGTCAAGGGTTGTAAAGTAAGTACACTTGCCCAAATTATCTAGTATTTCTTCAATACGTGGCAGGGGGTATTTATCTTCTATTGTATTTTCGTTCAGCTTTCGATAATCTATTACCATTCTAAATTTTTTCTTCCCGGAGGCATCCGTCTTTTTCGGAACAATCCATATGGGTGCACCATAGGGCGAAATGGAGGGTCTAATTATTTTATCATTTAATAGTTTTTGAATTTGATTGTCAATTTCTTGTTTCATACCGTGAGGGTGTCGAAAAGATTTTACATAAATTGGTTCGTCTGTCTTAGTTCGTATTTCGTGTTTAACTGCATTACTAAATGTCAAATCGCAATTTTCGTTATAAAATATATCAGGAAATTGTTTACAAATTCGAGTAATCTCGCGTTTATCTTCTAAATTTAGGTGTTGTGTTCTTATTAAATTTGAAATGTTGATTTGTTGGTTTTGGGTCTTAGGGGGTTCATTAATTTCATGATTTAAAAAAGGGGTGACGTCGATACGTTCATTACAGTTTAAATTTACTTCTAATGTCTCATCTAAAGGTAACATGCAAAAGCCATTTTTTGAAACAGCAAGGCACTCTGGGATAAAATATTCTTCAGATAATTTTGTTGGTGGAATAATAACTTCACCGTTGTTTAGTGTAACGGGAATCTTTACATAATAATTTTTCGTTAATTTTTTGGGGAGAAATGGTTTCTTTATTGAGTTCTAAATAAAAGGGAATTTTAATACCATTAAGTTCTAAAGTATTATTCTTATAGTTTATAGTCGCATTTAATTTTTCTAAATCGGAGCTACCTATTAGAGCGTCGAATTTTTTATGCCAATCAACTACGTGTAAGTGTATATCGGATGATATACCGAATTCACGAAGAATTGGGAATTTTAAGTTATCTTTACAATTAATTTGATTTCCTAAACCAGAAACAGTAAATGGTTTTTCATAAAAATATTGTGAGAATTTTTCGCAAGCGGGTTTTGAATTTATTACAGAATTTGTTGCACCTGAATCTACTAAAATGGTTAAATCTAAATCTGGTAAATAAATGAAAGGTAATTTTGATTTGATTTTGATGGAATTTAAATCTACGTTCCTAATGTTTCTATCGGAGAGGCCGGTATACGAAAATTTTCAGAATTTGATTCATAATTGTTACCGTCGGGTATTTCTAATTTATCGTTTAGTGTGTTTAAAAATTGAGATTCGTCTTCATAATTTTCAGAAGGATTAGTTTCTAAGTTATATAGCTCTTCGACAATTACCTGTTGTTTTGGCCTTGAATAATTTGGCGTTTGATGACTTATTTTAGTTTGAACGGACATTGGAGTTGGTTTATTTATTCTAGACATGCCTGATGCAGTCTGTGTACCAAAAACTTGTTTGTTTGTGAAAAATGTATTTTGTTGTGGCAAGGGTTTATTTATTGATCCTTGAAATTGTCTAGGTTGAAAATTTTGCTGTTGAATGGGTCTAGGTTGAAAATATTGATTTTGAATAGGTCGGTGTTGTGAATTTTGAGCGTACTTGGTCGAGAAAAATTATTGTTATTATTATAGAATTGATTTTGATTGTATCGGGGCTGTTGAGATTGATTTTGAGAAACGAGTGTAAATTTAGGAATTTTTTTGTTGGTTTCAGTTGTTTTTCGAATAAATTCACAGTATTTGTTGAATTTGGTTCTCGTTTATCACGTGGTGAAACATTTTTTAATAGTAAGGATTGTTTATAGAAAGGCACTTGGTTGGTTTCACAATTTTTACGATTTATTCCGACTAGTTTCGATTTTTACATCATTTCTAGATAATGATGTAAAAATCGAAACTAGTCGGAATAAATCGTAAAAATTGTGAAACCAACCAAGTGCCTTTCTATAAACAATCCTTACTAAATTCACAGTAATCCCATTCTTGTCTTCTATTATCAAAAAATCTACATTTATTTAAACAATCCTCAATAGTATTTAATTGAAAGTTACTTATATAACTTCGGTACGGTTCTAGTAGACCTATTTGAAATGTTTTTAGTGCTAATTTATTATAATCAATTTTCTTGTAGTTTAAATAATTTTGATCGATTATGTTTAAAGTAATATGTTGCATTAAATCATTGTATTTTTTTAATAATCTACTGTAATAATCTAAGTACGTTTCATGTTTTTGTTGAACGCATTGTCTTAAGGACGATTCTAGCAATTCCTCACTTCTTTGATCTCCGTATTTTTGTAATAAGGCATTTCGAATGTCGTTCCATTCAAATGCGTTTTGATAAGCAATAAAATCTCTAGCTTCACCTTTTATTTTGGATCTTACCGAAAAACTAACTGCATAAGCTAAATCGGGTTATAATCTACGTTCTAAATGCTTGTGCAAATTATCAACTTCACTAATAAAGACTGACAAATTTTGGCCAGGTGAGTATTCTGGGATAGCATGCATCAATGAATTGATTTCACTTCTGTCTGTAATTAAATTTTCGGATGGGTTCATTTTTGGTGAATTAAGTTTAGATTCGCGTATTATGTTTGATTTAATTTTATAATTATCAGTTATTTGTGTTCCTAATGATAAAATCTCTAAATCGTCGGCAATTATTTCTATCTCACTTTTTACACTTTCTGGATTTGAATGAATCATTAATTAAAATTTAAAGCAATTACGAGTTTTAAGGATAAAGAAAACAAACGACTTACAGCACTAGGATTTGCATCTTATGGTGAGTGAATCCCTAAATGTATCTTCTCCTCTGGACTCGTCGTCGGGTTTTCTTTCCGCGCGAAGACTTGAAAGCCACCTGGACGTGCAGCTCCCCCAGGGATAGAAATCACTTGCAGTGGGTCGATCCCGTCGATAGGTTAACACTTCCAGTCGCGAAAATCCTGTTCGCAGCGCCAGTTAAGTTTCACAAATTGTGAATTACGTTTTTAAAAAAGATTTATTTTTCTATTTCCTAATGAATTACAACGTGTTTACTTTACAAGAGCTAGAGATATACTGTTAATTGTGGGAGCGCAAAAATGTAGCGTTTGGAAAAAACTGCATGATAAGATGCGGCGCAGCTGCCCTGGAATCTGCTTATTCGGCTCCGCGGATGACACGTGCGGGATATAATTATATATATATATATATATATATATATATATATATATATATATATATATATACAGGGTCTAGGTTGAAAATATTGATTTTGAATAGGTCGGTGTTGTGAATTTTGAGCGTACTTGGTCGAGAAAAATTATTGTTATTATTATAGAATTGATTTTGATTGTATCGGGGCTGTTGAGATTGATTTTGAGAAACGAGTGTAAATTTAGGAATTTTTTTGTTGGTTTCAGTTGTTTTTCGAATAAATTCACAGTATTTGTTGAATTTGGTTCTCGTTTATCACGTGGTGAAACATTTTTTAATAGTAAGGATTGTTTATAGAAAGGCACTTGGTTGGTTTCACAATTTTTACGATTTATTCCGACTAGTTTCGATTTTTACATCATTTCTAGATAATGATGTAAAAATCGAAACTAGTCGGAATAAATCGTAAAAATTGTGAAACCAACCAAGTGCCTTTCTATAAACAATCCTTACTAAATTCACAGTAATCCCATTCTTGTCTTCTATTATCAAAAAATCTACATTTATTTAAACAATCCTCAATAGTATTTAATTGAAAGTTACTTATATAACTTCGGTACGGTTCTAGTAGACCTATTTGAAATGTTTTTAGTGCTAATTTATTATAATCAATTTTCTTGTAGTTTAAATAATTTTGATCGATTATGTTTAAAGTAATATGTTGCATTAAATCATTGTATTTTTTTAATAATCTACTGTAATAATCTAAGTACGTTTCATGTTTTTGTTGAACGCATTGTCTTAAGGACGATTCTAGCAATTCCTCACTTCTTTGATCTCCGTATTTTTGTAATAAGGCATTTCGAATGTCGTTCCATTCAAATGCGTTTTGATAAGCAATAAAATCTCTAGCTTCACCTTTTATTTTGGATCTTACCGAAAAACTAACTGCATAAGCTAAATCGGGTTATAATCTACGTTCTAAATGCTTGTGCAAATTATCAACTTCACTAATAAAGACTGACAAATTTTGGCCAGGTGAGTATTCTGGGATAGCATGCATCAATGAATTGATTTCACTTCTGTCTGTAATTAAATTTTCGGATGGGTTCATTTTTGGTGAATTAAGTTTAGATTCGCGTATTATGTTTGATTTAATTTTATAATTATCAGTTATTTGTGTTCCTAATGATAAAATCTCTAAATCGTCGGCAATTATTTCTATCTCACTTTTTACACTTTCTGGATTTGAATGAATCATTAATTAAAATTTAAAGCAATTACGAGTTTTAAGGATAAAGAAAACAAACGACTTACAGCACTAGGATTTGCATCTTATGGTGAGTGAATCCCTAAATGTATCTCCTCCTCTGGACTCGTCGTCGGGTTTTCTTTCCGCGCGAAGACTTGAAAGCCACCTGGACGTGCAGCTCCCCCAGGGATAGAAATCACTTGCAGTGGGTCGATCCCGTCGATAGGTTAACACTTCCAGTCGCGAAAATCCTGTTCGCAGCGCCAGTTAAGTTTCACAAATTGTGAATTACGTTTTTAAAAAAGATTTATTTTTCTATTTCCTAATGAATTACAACGTGTTTACTTTACAAGAGCTAGAGATATACTGTTAATTGTGGGAGCGCAAAAATGTAGCGTTTGGAAAAAACTGCATGATAAGATGCGGCGCAGCTGCCCTGGAATCTGCTTATTCGGCTCCGCGGATGACACGTGCGGGATATAATTATATATATATATATATATATATATATATATATATATATATATATATATATATATATATATATATATATACAGGGTGTCCCGTTAATGTGGGGAAATGGCTGGACCACCTATTACTGGGGCCAAAATATTATGATTTAACCCAACATATCTCTATCCAAAAGTTTACGGTTAAGCCGGAATTTGCCTTCAAAGTTTCAAAAAAATGTATTTCTTTTGTTTATAACAATTAAACGCTTCATTCGATTTGAATCAAATTAATTATTAATAAATAACTACCATAATATAATACAACATTTCAGTTATTATGGCCATTAGTAATTGACAGGAAGGATGAAATACAGTAGTACCACCACTTAAAAACTAAAATATTTTTTATTGGTGCATTCAATGAAAACAAAAAAAAAATACTTGAAAGAGCATTTAATTTAAAAACTTTTTTGACTCTTAATAAAATAAAATACACGCCGGTGGTGGCGCATTCGGTTGCGGCCGAACTAGCGTTAGCGAGAGTGCAGCAATGGTAGGATATCCATTGGGATACAATTAATGGTGCTTTAGAGTGACGGGGGCGATACTTTAAAGTAACAAGCTCATTTCCACACACACAAATACACAAACGACACATGGCGGAAGGACCACGTGGTCGATAGCCTAACACAACTACTACTACTACTACTGAAATTTGGTATCTTATGTGGTTTTTGCACAAAAAATAAAATATAAATGTAGTATGCTTATTATGCACTCATTAATAAATAAATAAACTAGCTCAATTGAATAGAAAATAATTAATAACAATTAATAAAACAAATAAAAAGAACATCTAACACTTTTCAAACAATTTTCTTCGCAAAATCCTAATACAAGCAAGATACCTATTTGTTCAAAATATGAATATTCATTTAAGTTAAAAATTAATTATTAAAAGACACTCAGTAATTATAATTATTCATAATTTACATTTTTTAAACAAAGATGGTCACGAAAAACATGTATTTACGTTTCCATGGAAAACTATATTTTGTTTTTACTATATAAAAAAATATATTTTATTTTTTATGGGAAAACCGTATCAAACCAATACCAAATATTATTAAGAGACAATAAAGTTTTTGAATTAAACAATCTTTCAAGCAGTATTTTTTAAATTTTTATTGGATGCACTAATAAGAAATAAATTCGTTTTTAAGTGGTGGTACTACCGTTTCTCATAATTCCTGTCAATCACTAATGGTCATAATAACTGAAATGATGTATTATATTATGGTAGTTATTAATAATAAATTTAATTCAAATCGAATAAAGCGTTCAATTGTTATAAACAAAAGAAATACATTTTTTGGAACTTTGAAGACAAATGCCGGCTTAACCGTAAACTTTTGGATATAGATATCGTCATATATTCTGGGATAGCATGCATCAATAAATTGATTTCACTTCTGTCTGTAATTAAATTTTCGGATGGGTTCATTTTTGGTGAATTAAGTTTAGATTCGCGTATTATGTTTGATTTAATTTTATAATTATCAGTTATTTGTGTTCCTAATGATAAAATCTCTAAATCGTCGGCCATTATTTCTATCTCACTTTTTCCACTTTCTGGATTTGAATGAATCATTAATTAAAATTTAAAGCAATTACGAGTTTTAAGGATAAAGAAAACAAAGGACTTACAGCACTAGGATTTGCATCTTATGGTGAGTGAATCCCTAAATGTATCTTCTCCTCTGGACTTGTCAATCACTAATGGTCATAATAACTGAAATGATGTATTATATTATGGTAGTTATTAATAATAAATTTAATTCAAATCGAATAAAGCGTTCAATTGTTATAAACAAAAGAAATACATTTTTTGGAACTTTGAAGACAAATGCCGGCTTAACCGTAAACTTTTGGATATAGATATCGTCATATTTTGGCCCCAGGAATCTGTGGTCCAGCCATTTCCCCACATTAACGGGGCACCCTGTATATATATATATATACTGTGACCCAATTTCGATGCTCATTGGTATCTCTGTTATTAGAAGAGATAGAGCAAATGGGGAATGTTTTGCAGAAAACAGTGCTCATAACAAATCCTATTTCAAATTTATCTTAAAAGTTAATAACAATAACAATAGCAATAACGATAACGATAGCAATAGCAATAGCAATAACAATAACAATGGGATCGAGTGGTTCTGTCCACAGGGGGGCGTGTAGCGTCTTATAGGTGCCCTAGCCGGGGCTAGCTTGCTAGCCCTTGTTACCGGCATTCTACCGTGAATGTCGATTAACTTACTTATTTCAGTTAGATTTCAAAATCGCGTGCTACTTAACAATCGAGCCTCAATTGTTTTATTAACCGTTCAATTTTTTTATCTCACTTCATAAGTTCATTTTAAAACGAGTCATGTTTGTAATGCATACATTGTTGCTTAGACATGTATAGTTAGGATGCATGTTAGTATAAGCATTTTAAGAGCAGGTCTCACATATAACTTACGTAGGTAATTTTTACCTACATTGGGTTTTCAAAAACTCCGTACCGTGTGTAAACGGGCAATTTGCGAACGTGACAAATACAATAACATCGGGAACGGACGGCAATAGGGATTATTGCAATAAAACTAAGGGCACCATAAAATTATAAATATTGCAAATATAATAATTTATGTGTATATATTGCAGTTTCATAAATACGTCTGCAAGTAATCCCTTATCCGTTCCAAGAAATCGTAATTAGTGGAGCGGCACAGCTGGTTACGGCCGAGGATGAACTAATCCGGGGTATTCCGAGATTATTACAATTATTAAAATCTTAATTCGCGGATCTCGCGAATACGCTCTCGCGTACCTCTAGAACATAGTTCCTATGGTTTTCCTCGTGTTACAACGAATGATATGATATCAAACACGACATACGTACCGCTCAAAAGTAACTTGTCAGCATCCACGGTTACACATGGTACGAGTTATAATATACTTAGCCGCGTACGTTATATGTGAGTTATGTACATAAACATATTAGATAGTTAGTATAGGTTTAGGGCTTGTATATATATTATTAGGTAGTTTTAGAATTGTACATAATAATTAGTAACTTTACACATGACGACAATGACATTAATCCATGTTTCCCGAATATGAGCAAACCATATAATAGCTTATATATGTGTATTTTATTTATTTAAAAATCGGGAAACCTCTGTATTAATTAAATTGAAAACTGACATCAAACCCCGCCATTGGCAGGGGGCGCATATATATAACCACTTCGCCCCCTACCCCAGAGTTAGTTAATGTCCAGAGTCAGTAAGTGTTCGTCCGGCAGTTAGTTAGTATCCGTCAGTGATAGTCAGTGTGTGTCTCTTTGTTGTCAGTAAGTTATAATAGGTCAGTTAATTGTCTTAAATTAAATTAGGGTATATCTGTATATTTCTTTTTGTTTTGTTTTAATCATAGTCTTAGATAATTTTTTTTTGTTCCTATTTTTTTTTTGTTTTGATTTTTTTATATAAATAAACTGTCAAATTATTTTTCTTATATTTGCATTTTATTTCATTTTTAACAACACAATTTAAACATTAAGGAAATATACATTTATTAATAAAGAATTAGTGGTTCCTGAAGAAGTAACCCAGGTAAGTGATTTTTTTTATTTTAAATTAACTTGAGACTGTGTGGTATTCCCTCTACCAATGAGCTACTAGGTAATCAAGGGGATCCGATTGTGGACAACAGGCCAATTCACTAATTCAATTAGTTTATACGTCCGTAATCGGGGCAGTTAGCTCTCAGCAGTTAACTCCTTCATCTTCCCCGTTGATAAATGGCGCCCAACGTGTTTTTAATTCATTGAGTTAACTAGGTACCCATTCAAATAATTATTGAATAAAAACGTACATATATGTACAGTGTAACTTTTAATCAAGTACATTAACATAATTTATTTACTGGTTGACTTTATTTGTTGCTGAAATTTTTATTTAAATTTTGTCATCGATAACGTTTGCAATAATTATTTTCTTTTCTTGGCCTAAAACTTTTTTTCCAATTCTCTTTGTTTAAATTAATATTTTTTTTTTTTACAGGAAGTGTAGTTTTAAGATTAATTATAATAAACAAAGAGAATAATTATACCCACAGTCGAACCTATCTTAATTATCTATTTTGTGACAACGTACTACGCATCTTTGTTTGGTATTAATATACTTATACATAATAATATCACATAGCTCCGTATTGGTAATTTTATCTCAGTACCTAAAATCTCGACGGGGCCGTTATACTAAATTTGATTATTTTTTTTTACATAATATTCAGTATTAAATAAAACTTTAAACAAAGATGAGTATGCACAATAGGTACACTCCTTTGGAATCTCTTGAGAACATTGAGAGAGTTCCAAGCACACACGACACACCGCACTACATCGTACTCGAAAGCACTTCCCAGGATCCCTCAGCATCACGTCCTCAATCGCGAAACTCGAATGCCTCCTGCAGAACCGTTGAAGATGTGGACGAAGAATTAATTAGGGCTAGGCGAATTTACGAAGAGACGGTAAATCGCTTAAAACAAGAGAGGGAAGAGTATCTTCGGCAACAGAAGGAGGAGGAAGAGCGTGCTCAGCGCGCAGTCTACACGCTGAAGGACATCGAGGGGTTACGCGAATACTATGAGAGAAGGGAAGCGCGACTCCGTGGGAAGCTGGAGGATGCCCGTTCTCAAAGGGACGCGTTTAGAGACCAAATAATTGCCCAAGAAGGACGAGCCCAATCACGCCTATCGGAACCCGAGCGTATTCACCAAGAGGAAATTCGATTGCCTACACCCCCACGAGATTTTCACCAGGTTCAAGTTGAAGCCGACGTCCACGTGCCATCGACAAGAACTGCGACGCTCTCTTGCCATCCGAGAATGCAGACAATGCCGCCTTCAAATGCAACGACGTCCTCCACCAATATGTTTTCTGCCAAGCAGTTAGTCGATTTGCTTAGGTACAGAAATACGCACGAGGATAATTGCATGAGGTTCGATGGTCGTAATCCAGCAAAGTTTATCTCGCAGCTGGAAATGGAGTTCGAGGGACTTGACCTGAGGGACGTCGCGAAACATCGTCGTGCACTAGCCGGTATGGACCCAGAGGATGTGAAGAAATATGGCGGATATTTTAATGAGGACATCACATGGGATCAAGCAAAAACTCTTTTTATGCAGTCAGTAGACCCCGCGGAAGTGGCTGTAAACGAGACGAAAGAACTGCTGATGAAACCGCAAGGAAGTACTCCCCCAGGCATATTCGCGATTCGGAAAAAGGTGTTATTCGACCGACATCTTCCGTTCTGGACAGAAGAAATGAAAACAGCCGCAATGTGGTCACTAGCATCACAGCCGTTGAAACAGGCGCTGTTTTTCAAACCTGTCACCGTCGATGACTTTGTGAATTGAGCAGCAAAATTATCGACTACCCAATACAGAAATAGTGAATCGAAACAACTAAGCCAGACGAAGACGCCACACGTAGAGAAGCAGCATTTCAATGCTGCACGAGAAGCGAATTCCTCACGGGGCCGTCATCGCTATGGAACACATAACCGCAACAGTGCACGATTCAATAGTAATCAAAACAAACAACAGCATCAGCCACCTAGCAAAGCGCCGGATCGAGGCCACAAACAGGAAAAATTAAACCAACCCCCTTGGATTTCACCGTCGACGAAGAAAACATCGACTGCTAGCATAAACCCACTGGAACCGCCAATGTGTGAAATTTGCAAGGAAGGAAACCATTGGAATCGTGAGTGTCCGTCGGGAAACTTCCA
Organism: Ontholestes murinus; assembly: GCA_963969525.1. Taxonomy (NCBI): domain Eukaryota; kingdom Metazoa; phylum Arthropoda; class Insecta; order Coleoptera; family Staphylinidae; genus Ontholestes; species Ontholestes murinus. Next base: position 14,318 of record CAXAKX010000050.1, on the reverse strand, counting down.
GCAGCGGCAGGGATAAATTCATGGACTTCGCCTGCCGCCTCCAAATTTCGACAACGCCGCTCAAAACGTCAACTGCACATTCCACGATTTCATAAGAAAAATACCACCGTCGGTGAACTACATCAACGCGCTCCCAGGCGTATCCTCCACGATGCCAGTGCATCGCAACGCCTCTATCAAGATGCCAATGCATCGCAGCGTGTCAATAAGAATGCCAGTGCATCACAGCATCTCCATGAAGAGACCAACACATTGCAGTACTTCCATGGAGATAGCAATCCCTCGCCGAGCTACCACCCAGATGCCAGTGCATCGCAGAGCCTCCATCAAGATGCCAGTGCATCTCAGCGCCTCCACCATGATGCCAGGGAATCAAACAGCCTCCACCATGATGCCAGTGCATCACACAACCTCCACCAGGATGCCAGTGCATCTCAACGCGTCCATCAAGATGCCAGTGCAACGCAGCGCCTCCATCAAGATGCCAGTGCATCTCAGCGCCTCCACTACGATGCCAGTGCATCGCAGTGCGTTAGCAATGCCAGTGCATTGCAGTGCCTCCACCATGATGCCAGTCCACCACAGAGCCTCCACCATGATGCCAGTGCATCGCAGAGCCTCCGTGATGACATCAGGCCAGCTCCGTTGCGCCTCCAAGGAACACCGGAGCAACGCGACATCCTCAACGATGACTTCGCCCAGGATTCCAACTCGGAGAATCACGAATCCGATGATGATTCTGATGACCCCAACGATTATCCACATCCAGGACCCTCTACCGCGATACATTAACCAAGGACTTTCGCAAATTAAGTGCCATATTTTAGTGCCGGTTTCCCGTGATTTAAGGACTTTATGCTGCCAAACAGTTACAAAGTGAAAAGAAAATTTTCGAACATAATAGTGAATTTTTCTTAGTAAACTTAGTATAGTGAACATTTAGTGCAGTGAACATTTTTTCCCCTCAATATAAAAACTACATATTCTTTGCCCGTTTCATGACTGTCCGAGAGAAGTCAGTAGCATCCGATGGTAACGAAAAAGCGGAGGATGCCGTGCTGCTACCACTTAAACGAGCGCAGGGTTCTTATTGTCAAAGAGCCTACGGATCCGATGTGAGACGCTCCAAACTCCTCACATCGCAACTCGAGAAGGATCTGCCGCTGCCAATCAACATTTGGTCAGTTTTTTTATTTTAAATTTATCCTAACAAAACACACCCATATGTATTTGAATTCTCCTCGCTGTATAGAAGTCATCTACACAAATGTTTCTTTCACGATTTTATCGTAAATTTCAATGTATGCCGTTCAACATATTTTCGCGTTCTAGATGGAAACAAACATCACTCGGTTTTACGGGGCCGAATTGTTACCGGCATTCTACCGTGAATGTCGATTAACTTACTTATTTCAGTTAGATTTCAAAATCGCGTGCTACTTAACAATCGAGCCTCAATTGTTTTATTAACCGTTCAATTTTTTTATCTCACTTCATAAGTTCATTTTAAAACGAGTCATGTTTGTAATGCATACATTGTTGCTTAGACATGTATAGTTAGGATGCATGTTAGTATAAGCATTTTAAGAGCAGGTCTCACATATAACTTACGTAGGTAATTTTTACCTACATTGGGTTTTCAAAAACTCCGTACCGTGTGTAAACGGGCAATTTGCGAACGTGACAAATACAATAACATCGGGAACGGACGGCAATAGGGATTATTGCAATAAAACTAAGGGCACCATAAAATTATAAATATTGCAAATATAATAATTTATGTGTATATATTGCAGTTTCATAAATACGTCTGCAAGTAATCCCTTATCCGTTCCAAGAAATCGTAATTAGTGGAGCGGTACAGCTGGTTACGGCCGAGGATGAACTAATCCGGGGTATTCCGAGATTATTACAATTATTAAAATCTTAATTCGCGGATCTCGCGAATACGCTCTCGCGTACCTCTAGAACATAGTTCCTATGGTTTTCCTCGTGTTACAACGAATGATATGATATCAAACACGACATACGTACCGCTCAAAAGTAACTTGTCAGCATCCACGGTTACACATGGTACGAGTTATAATATACTTAGCCGCGTACGTTATATGTGAGTTATGTACATAAACATATTAGATAGTTAGTATAGGTTTAGGGCTTGTATATATATTATTAGGTAGTTTTAGAATTGTACATAATAATTAGTAACTTTACACATGACGACAATGACATTAATCCATGTTTCCCGAATATGAGCAAACCATATAATAGCTTATATATGTGTATTTTATTTATTTAAAAATCGGGAAACCTCTGTATTAATTAAATTGAAAACTGACATCAAACCCCGCCATTGGCAGGGGGCGCATATATATAACCACTTCGCCCCCTACCCCAGAGTTAGTTAATGTCCAGAGTCAGTAAGTGTTCGTCCGGCAGTTAGTTAGTATCCGTCAGTGATAGTCAGTGTGTGTCTCTTTGTTGTCAGTAAGTTATAATAGGTCAGTTAATTGTCTTAAATTAAATTAGGGTATATCTGTATATTTCTTTTTGTTTTGTTTTAATCATAGTCTTAGATAATTTTTTTTTGTTCCTATTTTTTTTTTGTTTTGATTTTTTTATATAAATAAACTGTCAAATTATTTTTCTTATATTTGCATTTTATTTCATTTTTAACAACACAATTTAAACATTAAGGAAATATACATTTATTAATAAAGAATTAGTGGTTCCTGAAGAAGTAACCCAGGTAAGTGATTTTTTTTATTTTAAATTAACTTGAGACTGTGTGGTATTCCCTCTACCAATGAGCTACTAGGTAATCAAGGGGATCCGATTGTGGACAACAGGCCAATTCACTAATTCAATTAGTTTATACGTCCGTAATCGGGGCAGTTAGCTCTCAGCAGTTAACTCCTTCATCTTCCCCGTTGATACCCTGGTTAGGTGTGACCCTAGCTTCTCTGCCCCCAAGACCGGCATGCGTACCTGTTTCTGTAGAACATGCCGGATCTAGAGTAGTACATGGAGCAGGTTGTAGGCAAAGTAGGATCAATTAAAAAGATTGGAGATGGACTGATGATAGAAGTGTTATCTGATAAGCAATCGATCAAAATGCTTAGAATGAATAAGTTCTAAGAATTTAATGTACAGGTCAATGTGCACAAATCTTTAAACTACTGCAAAGGAGTAATTTATTGCCGGAATCTGGTAGCGTGCAGCGACGAAGAAATCCTGGACAACCTGAAATCTCAAAACGTAATTGAAGTAAGACGTATTAAAACAAAACGCGAGGGACAATTACTGAACACTCCGTCCGTTGTTTTAACTTTTAATTCAACTGTCTTACCCAAAAAATTAACGTTGCATGTTACGCCATCGAGATTAGACAGTATATTCCCAGCGCATTTTGCTGTTTTCGCTGCCAAAAAATTGGACACATGGCAACGAGATGTGTAGTAAACCACTGCATAAAGGAACGGAATGTGTAGAACCGTTCAAATGTGGAAACTGTGGTGGAAACCACTCAGCGAGGTATAGGTCCATCTTTGATACTGGAAAGATCTGCACAGGAGTTGAGAACAAGAGAGAAAATAAGCTACTTTGAACCAAAAAAGAGACTGTCACATCCTAAAACCCCAGTAGCAAATGTGTCGTATGCACAAGCAACAACCAAGGAAACGAGAATGGACAACATCATGGCGGAACTATATGGGGAGGCATAAAACTGAAAGAAGCAAGTGCTACTACAGTTGCGCAATCAACTGGAAAACCAAGCACTACTCTAAAAGTAGCGCCCGCAGCTCCAAGCGGAGAGGGAAACTAATGTAAACTGATGTATCGGCCGCTAGATCAAATTTCAAAGTGCCTCTAGAAGAGGGGTGTACATCTGCCGTCAAACGGCAGCAGTCACTTAACCTCTTTGTCTAGTCATTGTAAACTTGTTGTTGTGTTTGCTAAATTATTTTATCTGATCGTACTTCGTGTTCTGTTTAAATCCTTTTATAAACCTTAAAGAGTTGGAACAAATCATACAATGGAACTGCAACGGTTGCATATCACGATACGCAGAAATGAAGATCCTCCTCGCGAAATATAGTCCCTTATACATTTCTCTGCAGGAGACGCCCTTCCTCCCACATGACACATTTAACGTCAGAGGTTATAACATCCTGAGAAAAGATATTACACCTCGTCAGCGTGCTAGAGGGGAAGTGGGTATATTTCTGAGAGAAGGGAATATATTCCAAGAAATCGTATTGAAGACAGATCAAGCTGTGGCTTGTACAATAACTTCGCCACTAGCTTTTACGATATGCAACCTGTATCTCCCAGATGGAAACTGGGAGATACAAAAATAGTCCATTTAATACAGCAGTTAGCAAAGCCATATATTTTGCTGGGAGATTTAAATGCCCATAATCCGCTATGGGGTTCGTCGTCGTCTGACACAAGAGGTCGACGCATAGAAGAAGTCCTAGATCTAGTAGGAGGAGAACTTCTCAATGATGGACAGCCGACGCATTTCAACGCCCCAAATGGGAATCTCTCAGCAATTGATTTGACAATATCTTCGCCCACTCTAGCCACACGTCTTCAGTGGCAGGCCCTTGATGATCTTTACGGTAGTGATCATTTCCAACACCGTCTTATACTACAAGCCTGGAAACTAAAATCGTGATGTCACAGGAGGACCAATGTTCATCGCATCGCACATGTGATCGCCGGCCGGCGAAGCGAGTTATTAAGATATATTCTCGTTTAATACAATAAAATTTAGAATATACATTCATTAATTACTTAAATACAATATATATTTTGGTTAGAATTAATAAATATAATAAAGTATGACAATATAAAGGAATATAAAGGGGTATCAAATTGAAAATAAGAATCAAACAGTTGGTACAATATTTCTCACATATCATATACATTTGCTTTATTTCATACAAATTGTTTTATTTATTTTAGAAGAGAATTTTAAATATATAATGAACTAAACATAATTAAATGTACTTTGATCAATTTGTAAGTGAATATGGTAAAAATAAAGTAACATTCAGTACAGTTTTATTATAAAATCGAATTTAAATACAAATAAAAACCTTTTCTAAATTAAATAAAAATTGAAATAATAAATTAGATACATTTCATAAATAGTTAACAAAGTTTAATCCCAAAAATAAAATGAATGTTATAACAATAATTTAGTTTTTAAATATATTTATGCGTAACCATATATTATAGCAACGTTGAAATCTTCCTTTTGGTTATCAATTTTTTATGAACAAAATCATTTTTGGTTTTATCATAATTATTTAATAATATTTGTAGCAGCTTTAACAATTAAATATAAAATATCATTATGATTGTGACGTTTTATACAACTGAAATCAGTAAGCAAAAATCACATTTTATTATTTCTTGCATAGAGAGATCAATTACTACATCCTTTTGTGAAAGTATTTAAAAATAATTCTTTGTACTTCTCCGATGTTAAACAATCAACAGTTATATATGTAAGGATAACAGCATCTGAATTGGGAAATTGAAGATTTTTAATGAAATTATAATTTTGTCGAAAACATCAGCATTTAACTCCTTATCTAATACTAAATACTGTTGGCAAATATTACATTTCAAAATCTTTATTGCAGTCTAGCTTGTGCTATTGTTATTGTTAACCTGCAATGTAATATATTTAAGATGTCTTTAAATTTATTCATATTCTTAATGGCAAGTGAATATTTTTTATTTATAAATGCAGATAACTTACATTGTCCTTTGTATAATGAAAGTTATAATTCTGTATTAATTACAGCAAATAATTTCAAAATTGGCACAGATGAAGTGTCCAATAAAGCAAATGTAATAGCACAAGTTGTTTTAATAACAGTCCACTCAAGAGGTATAGGAATACTTTCCAAACACACTAATAATTGTTAAAATGTAGAAAAGGTTCTTTGTTTTTCATATTCACATTTAGAACGCACACTTTCTTTAATGGCACTATTTAAATTATTATTGTCGATTCGTTGTCTTCGTTCTTCAGCACTTTCTCTCATGGTTGGTGTTGAAGATATTAAATAGCTGTCACAATTTGGAAATATTGATAGTTTGGCACCATTTCTAAGTTGAGGTATCTGCAGTTGCATACTGAATTTCTTCCCCGTAGCACTATTAAACCATTGAGTACGTCTTTCAATTTCTTCGGCTTTAAAGTAGTGTTCACATACCTTAAAAAAACATAATTCATAATTAACAACATATTTTACAACTATTGTAATTAATTATGAACATTGTATTTATATAATAAATTGGCAAGTATGCTTTAATTGTTTGCATTAAATTTGAGGTTATGTATTTTCGTACACTATTTTGACGACTAATTAATATTAATTGATATTAATTCATATATATGTACTACAAGTTTAATGTAATATGATATATTATTACATTGATAGTTGAGTTTTAACTTACCTTAGAGTATTATTTAGTTGGCCGAAAATCGGCCCTATTGCTTTAATCCATGCATTGCGTTCATTTTCGTTTTTGGGAAACGAAAACACACTAACACATTGCTCACCACTGTAGCTACCTCTACAGTTAGGAACACAACACTTTATCACCATTTTCGTACGGTTTTAAATCGAATTTCCAAGGAATAAGAGAGCCAAGCACCAAACAAATATACGAATGTTTACGTTGTCTCCCGCTTGGCAGGCCGAAACGATGGCCCTCCTCTGTGACGACACAGCCAAAGCGATCGTTCAGTTTTCAGGCCTGTAGTATAAGACGGTGTTGTCACTTCCCGATCATCATATCAACTAAAATTTGAGGGCCTTACAACTGGCGCCTGGATCTGACGGAGTGGAAAAAGTTTCGGAACGAGGTCAGATTTTCCGAAAACTTAGATGATATTAGTTCCACTCTTTCGAGCTCCAATCTCAGCATTACTCAACCAGCAGAAAAGTCTATACCACGTACCTCTGACTCGACTAGTAAATCCTCCGTTCCGTGGTGGAACGTAGAGGTTAGTCGAGTTATCGCAGAGAAGAAACGGGCGTTTAACATTTATAAACGAAATCCTACAAGAAAATCTTATCGTTTTTAAACGAAAGCGGGCCGTCGCCCGCCGCAATATTTTAGAGTCGAAAAATGGCTCTTGGAAGAACTACGTGAATTCAATTAAGAGTGACACGTCAGTCACGGAAGTCTGGAGAAAGGCACATGATATCCGCGGACAAAGACTACCGTCCATCATAGGCCTTTGTGATGGAGGCAATACAATCACGGAGCCTCGTGATGTAGCGGAAACCCTAGCAGTACATTTCTCCAGCTCTAGTAGTTCTTCTAACTATCAACTCGAATTCTTGCGTAGGAAAGGTGAACTAGAAGCTTCACTAGATTTTCGCACAGATTCGGATATTAATTACAATAATCAATGGAAGAGTTTGAAGAGGCACTTAGGTCTAGCAATGACTCCTCTCCCGGCCCGGATAAATGATTCAAAATCTATCATACGAATCCAAAACCCATATACTGTCACCTTTTAATTGGATATGGGAGAAAGGGCAATATCCGGAGCTATGGAGAGAAGCAATTATTATCTTTTCCTGTTTTAAGAAGAGGCATTAAAACAGGAAAAGATCCGAATCTTGCTTCTAGTTATCGCCCGGTTTCGTTGACTTGCTGCTTGAGTAAAGTTTTTGAAAAAATGGTCAATAGCCGACTGGTATGGATTCTCGAGTCGCGAGAACTGATCGTGCCCTACCAGTTTGGATTTAGCAAACGTCATTCCACTATTGACCATCTGGTCAGTTTAGAGAATGCCATTCAAAACGATTTTCTAGAGAGAAAACACCGAGTCGCGGTGTTTTTCGATCTAGAAAAAGCCTATGATATGACATGGCGTCATGGCATTCTTAGGAAGTTGCATCGGTGGGGACTGAGAAGCCGTCTGCCTTTATTCATCCAGTCCTTGTCGCACCGGAGTTTTCGAGTACGTGTAGGAGATTGCCTCTCTTCTCTCCACGTACAAGAAAACGGTATACCGCAGGGCTCTACGATCAGCGTAACCCTCTTTTGTATAACGGTAAACCATATAGCAACTTCCGTTAGTACCCCCGTAAATACTTGCCTGTATGTCAACGACCTCGCAATCTACATGGCCGGAGATACCATCCCGGCTATATGTACGCAAATGCAGAGGAGCATGGATGACATCGTTCGAGACGCTGGCTCGTGTGGTTTTCGATTTTCAGAGACTAAGATGGCGTGTGTTCATTTATGTCTTCTAAGAAAACCACACAGGGAGCCTAGTCGATTTCTAGGACTTATTTTCGACAGGACTCTGCCATTCCGTCCCCATATTAATGACCTTGAAACAAGGTGTAAAAAGGCACTTAATCTAATTAGGTGCTTTTCGAACATTAATTGTGGTGCTAGCAGAGAGGTTTTGCTACGGCTGTATCAGGCTCTGGTTCTGTCCAGGCTTGACTACGGGTGCGCAGTATATTCCGCTGCTCGTAATTCGTGGTTGCAAGTCCTAGATTCGATACATTATGCAGGTATTCTTTACGCTACAGGAGCTTTTAGGACCACACCAAGGAATAGACTCTGCTGTGATTCCGGGTTACTACCGCTAAAGTACAGACGTCTTCGGTTTGCTTTGCGATACTCTGTCCTCCGTATATACTGCCGAACTCTATTAAATCTTGCAAGCGCTCAACTATTGCAATATGTCTAGCAATAGTACATTCCTCGTTCTATCTGATTCACTCTCTTCCCTACAAAGTATAGCCGATAGCGAAAATGACGATCCGCTCGTACAGAACAGAAGGCAACGAGATTGCAGACAGAGCTGCCCGTCAGGCAGTTCTCGCGGATCATGTTGACTACGCCATGTGTCGGCCTGACGATGTCAAGGTTGGCGTTACGGCGTTAGTCAACAAAGCATGGCAAAGGGAGCCTCGAGAGTAAGCTTAAAGCTGTAAAACTCTCTGTGACAGCGGTGGAAGTCACCGGTCGCGCTTAGTAGGAGACAGGAGGTCGCTCTGACCCGCCTACGAATGGGTCATACCAACTTGACCCATTCTCATCTCCTAACCGGTGACGAAGCACCCACATGCGACACGTGTCACAGCCCTCTAACGGTGAGGCATATAATCGAGGAATGTGCAGCCTACACAGATCAGCGTGAACGGCTGAGCTCCGATGTAGCGTTTGATTTGAGCAATTCTGTTTTGTCGGTAGAAACTGTCGTTGCTTTTCTGCAAGCGACAGAACTTCTACGCACAATTTAGGGGTACTGTAAGGACCAGTTAACAGAGCTGAGCAGCTCTTTAATATGTTGTGTATCGTCAATTTCTGTTAATTTATTATCTTTGTTAATTTATTCTGTGAACGTCTGTCTCGCCTAGTTGGCCCTTTACACCAACTAGGTCCAGTGATTTTATTGTATTCGTTTGTATTGTTTTTGTTGTTGGGCACTTTACACCCGACAACTGTTTTATAGTTTTTATTTAGTTTTAAGTTTTATCTATATGTCTAGTTATAAGTTTTAATCTGTGTGTCGGCCCTCCACCTTGTTGGCCTTTTACACCGACTTTGTGGATATGCTTTTATCTTTAATGTCTGTATACTGTCCGCCTCGCCTAGTTGATCTAGGTCGAGTGAATTTAAACACTTTGTTTGTCTCACCCCTTTAGTTGCCAGGTTTTTTACACCTGTAACAATAACAATAACAATAACAATAACAATAACAATAACAATAACAATAACAATAACAATAACAATAACAATAACAATAACAATAACAATAACAATAACAATAACAATAACAATAACAATAACAATAACAATAACAATAACAATAACAATAACAATAACAATAACAATAACAATAACAATAACAATAACAATAACAATAACAATAACAATAACAATAACAATAACAATAACAATAACAATAACAATAACAATAACAATAACAATAACAATAACAATAACAATAACAATAACAATAACAATAACAATAACAATAACAATAACAATAACAATAACAATAACAATAACAATAACAATAACAATAACAATAACAATAACAATAACAATAACAATAACAATAACAATAACAATAACAATAACAATAACAATAACAATAACAATAACAATAACAATAACAATAACAATAACAATAACAATAACAATAACAATAACAATAACAATAACAATAACAATAACAATAACAATAACAATAACAATAACAATAACAATAACAATAACAATAACAATAACAATAACAATAACAATAACAATAACAATAACAATAACAATAACAATAACAATAACAATAACAATAACAATAACAATAACAATAACAATAACAATAACAATAACAATAACAATAACAATAACAATAACAATAACAATAACAATAACAATAACAATAACAATAACAATAACAATAACAATAACAATAACAATAACAATAACAATAACAATAACAATAACAATAACAATAACAATAACAATAACAATAACAATAACAATAACAATAACAATAACAATAACAATAACAATAACAATAACAATAACAATAACAATAACAATAACAATAACAATAACAATAACAATAACAATAACAATAACAATAACAATAACAATAACAATAACAATAACAATAACAATAACAATAACAATAACAATAACAATAACAATAACAATAACAATAACAATAACAATAACAATAACAATAACAATAACAATAACAATAACAATAACAATAACAATAACAATAACAATAACAATAACAATAACAATAACAATAACAATAACAATAACAATAACAATAACAATAACAATAACAATAACAATAACAATAACAATAACAATAACAATAACAATAACAATAACAATAACAATAACAATAACAATAACAATAACAATAACAATAACAATAACAATAACAATAACAATAACAATAACAATAACAATAACAATAACAATAACAATAACAATAACAATAACAATAACAATAACAATAACAATAACAATAACAATAACAATAACAATAACAATAACAATAACAATAACAATAACAATAACAATAACAATAACAATAACAATAACAATAACAATAACAATAACAATAACAATAACAATAACAATAACAATAACAATAACAATAACAATAACAATAACAATAACAATAACAATAACAATAACAATAACAATAACAATAACAATAACAATAACAATAACAATAACAATAACAATAACAATAACAATAACAATAACAATAACAATAACAATAACAATAACAATAACAATAACAATAACAATAACAATAACAATAACAATAACAATAATAACAATAACAATAACAATAACAATAACAATAACAATAACAATAACAATAACAATAACAATAACAATAACAATAACAATAACAATAACAATAACAATAACAATAACAATAACAATAACAATAACAATAACAATAACAATAACAATAACAATAACAATAACAATAACAATAACAATAACAATAACAATAACAATAACAATAACAATAACAATAACAATAACAATAACAATAACAATAACAATAACAATAACAATAACAATAACAATAACAATAACAATAACAATAACAATAACAATAACAATAACAATAACAATAACAATAACAATAACAATAACAATAACAATAACAATAACAATAACAATAACAATAACAATAACAATAACAATAACAATAACAATAACAATAACAATAACAATAACAATAACAATAACAATAACAATAACAATAACAATAACAATAACAATAACAATAACAATAACAATAACAATAACAATAACAATAACAATAACAATAACAATAACAATAACAATAACAAATAACAATAACAATAACAATAACAATAACAATAACAATAACAATAACAATAACAATAACAATAACATAACAATAACAATAACAATAACAATAACAATAACAATAACAATAACAATAACAATAACAATAACAATAACAATAACAATAAAAATAACAATAACAATAACAATAACAATGAACAATAACAATAACAATAACAATAACAATAACAATAACAATGACAATGACAATAACAATAACAATAACAATAACAATGACAATGACAATAAACAATAACAATAACAATAACAATAACAATGACAATAACAATAACAATAACAATAACAATAACAATAACAATAACAATAACAATAACAATAACAATAACAATAACAATAACAATAACAATAACAATAACAATAACAATAACAATAACAATAACAATAACAATAACAATAACAATAACAATAACAATAACAATAACAATAACAATAACAATAACAATAACAATAACAATAACAATAACAATAACAATAACAATAACAATAACAATAACAATAACAATAACAATAACAATAACAATAACAATAACAATAACAATAACAATAACAATAACAATAACAATAACAATAACAATAACAATAACAATAACAATAACAATAACAATAACAATAACAATAACAATAACAATAACAATAACAATAACAATAACAATAACAATAACAATAACAATAACAATAACAATAACAATAACAATAACAATACAATAACAATAACAATAACAATAACAATAACAATAACAATACAATAAAACAATAACAATAACAATAACAATAACAATAACAATAACAATAACAATAACAATAACAATAACAATAACAATAACAATAACAATAACAATAACAATAACAATAACAATAACAATAACAATAACAATAACAATAACAATAACAATAACAATAACAATAACAATAACAATTACAATAACAATAACAATAACAATAACAATAACAATAACAATAACAATAACAATAACAATAACAATAACAATAACAATAACAATAACAATAACAATAACAATAACAATAACAATAACAATAACAATAACAATAACAATAACAATAACAATAACAATAACAATAACAATAACAATAACAATAACAATAACAATAACAATAACAATAACAATAACAATAACAATAACAATAACAATAACAATAACAATAACAATAACAATAACAATAACAATAACAATAACAATAACAATAACAATAACAATAACAATAACAATAACAATAACAATAACAATAACAATAACAATAACAATAACAATAACAATAACAATAACAATAACAATAACAATAACAATAACAATAACAATAACAATAACAATAACAAATAACAATAACAATAACAATAACAATAACAATAACAATAACAATAACAATAACAATAACAATAACAATAACAATAACAATAACAATAACAATAACAATAACAATAACAATAACAATAACAATAACAATAACAATAAACAATAACAATAACAATAACAATAAACAATAACAATAACAATAACAATAACAATAACAATAACAATAACAATAACAATAACAATAACAATAACAATAACAATAACAATAACAATAACAATAACAATAACAATAACAATAACAATAACAATAACAATAACAATAACAATAACAATAACAATAACAATAACAATAACAATAACAATAACAATAACAATAACAATAACAATAACAATAACAATAACAATAACAATAACAATAACAATAACAATAACAATAACAATAACAATAACAATAACAATAACAATAACAATAACAATAACAATAACAATAACAATAACAATAACAATAACAATAACAATAACAATAACAATAACAATAACAATAACAATAACAATAACAATAACAATAACAATAACAATAACAATAACAATAACAATAACAATAACAATAACAATAACAATAACAATAACAATAACAATAACAATAACATAACAATAACAATAACAATAACAATAACAATAACAATAACAATAACAATAACAATAACAATAACAATAACAATAACAATAACAATAACAATAACAATAACAATAACAATAACAATAACAATAACAATAACAATAACAATAACAATAACAATAACAATAACAATAACAATAACAATAACAATAACAATAACAATAACAATAACAATAACAATAACAATAACAATAACAATAACAATAACAATAACAATAAGATCTCCCACAGGGTCGAGATCAGAGAAAGAAAATGAGGGAGGAACTCCAAGTATTGATGTTGAGTCCCCCCAAACAGACGAAAACAACAAAACCATAAGGGAATATGAATCAGAAATGATAGAAATAACGGCACTGGAGGACCGTGATAGCGACCAGACA
>CAXAKX010000049.1:0-24476 GCA_963969525.1 Ontholestes murinus | reverse complement strand
GTAGATCTCCCATAAGGTCGAGATCCAAATATGATGAATTAGAAAAGACTCCATCGAGAGATGTCGAGGCTGAAATATTTGAAGAGCGAGACATAAACGATCCTAGAAGCCAAAAAGGCATAAATGATACAAACCAGCAATGTGAAGCACATGATATTGAAAATGAACTTGAAGAAACGATTACTGAGAATAACAAAGAGGACTCAGAGAACGAAAAACAAAAACGAAGACGGCATAGAAGACATGGCAGATCTCAAAAAACCCAAGATATAGAACCATATGTAGCGGAAGTAAACCATATTCTTGAAATTGATGCTACCGAGTTTTCTTCAATGTCTCCTTTTATGATTCATAAAAAAATAATTGAAACAGTTGGAAGGGAAGTCCCAATTAAAAAAATTGGACCAGGTCTACTGAACATTAAAATAAGAACGCAAGAAGAACTTGAAAAATTAAAGGCCCTAGAAAATATCATGGGAAGAAAAACAAAAATAAAACCCAATGACAGACTCAATCAGTCAGTTGGGGTCATTACTACCTCAGACCTAAATATGTGTAGCAATAAAGAAATAACAGAGGAACTACAACAACACGGAGTAATAGATGCACAGAGAATTCTAAGAAAAGTCGGAGATGAACTAAAACCCACATCGTCAATTAAACTTACCTTTAATAGGAGCAAACCACCAGAAAATGTCAAAGCAGCCTGGCTGTTCCTAAAAGTAAGACCCTATATCCCAAAACCACAAAGATGTTTCAACTGCCTAAAATTCGGCCACCCCGCGAAATTTTGCAAAGCAGAACAGATGTGTGAATGTGGTAAAATGAAACATCTGGAGGAAGTAAAGTGCCTTACACCACCTAAATGTGTCAACTGTGGAAATAACCACTCGAGTAGATCGCCACAATGTGAAGCTTTTCTCAAGGAGAGAGAGGTGTGCAAAATTAAAGCCACCCAAAACTGTACATACAAGGAGGCCCGCCAACTTGTATTTAGTAAATACCGTGTACAAGCAGACACAACTTTTGCTGAACAAACTAAATTCAGAAAACCCGACCCTCCACTGAAACTAGCAGTAAGAACGCTACCAAGGATAAATGATAGGTACAAAACCTATCCCGGCAAAGACATTGCAGACTGGACACTCTCAGACACAACTACAAAAGACAGTGAAGCAGACGAAGAGTCTCTAACGCAGGAAGAAGAAGCCTCCTTCGTACAAACACCCAAAAAACGGAAAAAGGGGTGGCCTCCTGGAAAACCCCGGATAAATTTAAGAAAAGACCCCAACATAACATGTTACGTACCTAAAGAAAAAACATAAAAATAACAAAAAAAGAATACAATACAATACAATAAAAAAAAATAAAAAAATACCTTATTGTAAGTTAGTAAGTATCCATTTCATCTACCGATACAATAACCCAAACCTGTCAAGTCAAATTTATGTCCTACAAGAGCTAATGATACAGTGGAACTGTCGAGGCATTAAAAACAAATACTATGAACTGAGATACCTAATTAACACTTACCAACCAGTTGTAATCTGCATACAGGAAAGCCATTTAAAACCAGCGGAAACGCTTAACATCAAAAATTACACTACTTTCCGCAAGGATGTCGTACCCTCCCAAGAAGGTCGGGCACACGGTGGTGTTCTTATAGCCGTACGAAAGGATATCCCATCAAAACTTATACCGTCAAATTCAAACCTGCAAACGTTACTAATTGAAATAAAATTAACATTTAAATTACATATCCGAAATATATACCTACCTGATCAAAGATGGGAACGCGAAGATGTTGAGCAGTTATTTAGAGCAACTCCTCACCCTGGAATCATAATGGGAGATATCAACTGCCATAGCTCCTGGTGGGGCCCGATTCCTACAGACAAAAAAGGTTCACAGATGGAACAAATCATAATAGAGTCCGATTTTGCCCTGTTAAATGATGGATCCCCTACCCACTTGACTACAGCTACAGGTGTTATGAGCGCAATAGACCTAACACTATGCTCTGCTAACATTGCCACTCGTGCTGAATGGAATGTTCTTTCCGACCCCCAACACAGCGATCACTTTCCAATATGCTTAGACATAGGCATCCCTCACTACAAATACGAAAATCCTCCAAAATGGAATACAAAAAAGGGAAATTGGAAACTCTACCAAGAGAGCCTTACATCATCAAAGCCTAATCAAGACACGGAAAAAGCTGTAGAAAAGTTCGTAACGGAAATTAAAATGGCAGCCGACAAGGCAATACCTAAAACTATGGGTAAACCAGGACGTGCACCAGTCCCGTGGTGGAACAACGAGATAGCCCAAATTAACACAAAAAAGAAGAAGCTCCTAAACCAACTCAAGAAGAAGAACACCCTTGAAACATTGATAGAATTTAAGAAGACCAGAGCTCTAGAGAGAAAAATGAAACGAGAAGCACAAAAGGTATCGTGGCATAACTATGTATCATCAATAAACCACAGAACCAACCCATCAGAAATGTGGAACAAAATTAAATCAATAACAGGCAAGAGCTCTTCACCAAAACTTCCGATAATAGAAGCAGACGGAACTCTCCACCGTGAACCTTCAGTAACAGCAGATATCATTGGGACATATTTAGAGGAAGTCTTTGGAGGAACGACGTACTCAGAACCGTTCAAACGGGAAAAAATGGCGAAGGAAGAAATTGATTTAATTTTCGAGAATGGACCATCTGAAATCTATAACCAACCACTGACAATGAACGAACTTGAAAAAGCGCTATCCTTGACAAAGGAGTCAGCACCAGGCCACGACGAGATAACTTATAATATGATAAAAAAATTACCAGATGAAGCCAAAATCAACCTGCTAGAATTATATAATAATATACTCATGTCTGGCAGATATCCTGATAGATGGAAGGAAAGCATAATAGTTCCTATTCCCAAAGAGGGTAAAGACCCAACAAAACCCGAAAATTATAGGCCAATCTCCTTAACCTGCTGCTTAGGAAAACTCTTTGAGATTATGGTCAACCGCCGCTTAACTTGGTTCCTAGAATCAAACAAACTGCTGAGCACTTACCAGGCAGGCTTCCGAAAAGGATACTCCACTATAGATCATATCGTTGAGCTCGACTCCGCCATTAGAGAATCTTTTGCCAACCAAGAACACCTAATCGCAGTATTCTTTGACATGACGAAAGTCTACGATACCATCTGGCGAAGAGGAATCATTAACCGACTAAACGAATGGGGTGTAAAAGGTAACCTAATAAAAATCTTAGACGACTTCCTGAAGCTCAGACAGTTTAGAGTAAGAATAGGTAAAACTACCTCAAAGTCTTTTATCCAAGAGAATGGGATACCTCAAGGTTCAGTCCTTAGTGTAACCCTTTTCTCCGTTGGAATAAATGGAATCGCCGATAACCTTGAGAGTCAAGTCAAGAAACTACTGTACGTCGATGACCTGACAATTTACATCTCGTACAACCCTACGGATGACATTGGCAAAATGCTACAAGATAATATAAACAAGCTTTGGAAAGAAGCAGACAGCCGAGGTCTTTCAATATCCCAATCCAAAACGACTGTAATGCATTTTTGTCGTCTACGGTCACCACATGAACCACCGATACTCACCCTAAACGGCACTGCAATCCCTGTCGTTGCCAAGCAGAAATTCCTAGGAATGATCTTCGACAACAAACTCAGATATCATCATCATGTAGAATACCTGCAACAGAAGGTTAAAAAATTAATAAACTATATAAAAGTAATCAGTAATCATACCTGGGGAGCTGACAAGGACACATTGATGGGAATAATAAATTCCTTGATCAGAACACGAATCGAATATGGTGCCCAAGCTTATGCACTTACAGCATCCAAGTCCACCATCAGACCCATAAAAAACCTGTGGAATAACGCACTCAGATTAGCAACAGGAGCATACCGCACATCACCGATACTAAGCCTCAATATAGAAGCAAACGCGATACCAATTGATCTTCGTTTGGAACAAATATGTAGCCAATATGCCATTAAAAAAATATCAAATACTGATCACCCGATCGGCAAACAGATAAAAGCTCCAAATATGCGACGAGAATATGATTGGACGCAGACAAAATCGATACCCAGCACTGTCCTATTACACAATCTCGTATGCAAACATGAAGTTGAAGACACACCTATATTCACAGACTGCTTACTTACACCTTGGACCTTGGAAAAGATAAATATCAACAGAACCATACTTAACATAATAAATTCAGACAACCGCCAATATGAACAATCACTGCAATCAATCGAAGATCAATATCGGGACTGGCAACACCTATTCACAGACGGATCTGTAAACACTAACGGGGCTGGATGTGCTGTTGTATATGCACAATTCCAAAAGTCATGGAAAGTACACAAACAAGCCTCAGTACTAACAACGGAACTTATAGCCATACTGAAAGCTCTTGAATTGACTAGAGACCTTTATTTAACAAAAGCAGTTATTTTCACAGACTCTGCTGCAGCCCTACAAACCATCGATACAGTATACCCCCATAATGAACTTGGCAACAATATACTGCAGCTTTACAACGAACTTGTCAACCTGGGCCACCTAATAGAGCTTGTATGGATACCGTCTCATAGGGAAATTCAGGGAAATGACCTCGCAGATGAACTCGCCAAAGAAGCAGCGACAAACTCTCCAACGGAAACAGAAATTTTACCCATACTATTGAAAGATGTGGTCGCACACATAAAGCAAACTATCTCAAGTCAATGGAACGCCGTATGGCAAGAGTATGAAGGTGAACTGAAACAAATCAGACCTAATAGTAAGACGGTAATAGACAACCCAGACATGTGCCGTAAAAGTAAAATAATACTAACTAGATTACGCATAGGGCATACCAAGCTCACCCATAACTACTTACTAAGAAACAGGCGTGCACCGCGATGTCCACAGTGTAATAACCCATTGACCATAAAACATATATTAGAAGAATGCCCAGAATTACAACGGTATAGAGAATACCACAACTTACACAACCAGAACTATATAACGATTTTAAAAACAGAAACAAAACAGAACAGCATAATTGAGTACCTAAAACATATAAAAATATATAACGAATTATAATTAAGAGCAACATAACCAAAATCTCAGACTTTCCTACCGAAACGCATACCCCCTCCTCAAAATCAAATAAATAGGTGACAACATCAAACCTATAACTTAGTCACGAAAAAGCCAATGATCGTAGCAATCGACGCTTTTTCTTGTTGGCGAAGAAAATGAAAAGAGGGTTAAAAAAAAAAAAAAAAAAAAAAAAAAAAAAATAATAATAATAATAATAATAATAATAATAATAATAATAATAATAATAATAATAATAATAATAATAAATAATAATAATAATAATAATAATAATAATAATAATAATAATAATAATATAATAATAATAATAATAATAATAATAATAATAATAATAATTAATTAATTAATAATAATAATAATAATTAATTAAATCATTTTATCAATTTAAGGGCAAAGCGTGCACACTTTTTATTAGCCGAACTCCCAGATGATCGTACCTGTAACTTATATAGGAGAAAACCAACCATATCTAGACCAGCAGCGATTCGAGCAAACGAACTAATGGAAAAATTTGACGAAGTGTGGCCGGAATTCATGCCGATAGGAATTTACGAATCTCCTCCTTGGACCATCAAAAGACCTAATTTTCGGATGGATTTAAGCATATATAAAAAGGAAGACACCCATCCGGTTCTACTAAGAAGGCTTTTCCTTAACCTTATTATTGAGTACAGACAAAGCAGAATACTTTACACCGATGGGTCGAAATCAGAACAAGGAGTAGGATGTGGTGTAAGCATACAAGGCACAGATCTCATGTACACCCCTCCTCCAATAACAAGTATATTCACCGCGGAATTGACTGCCATATTCCTAGCATTACAACACTGCCAGCAGTACCAAGATGATAGTGCTATTACAATATGCTCCGACTCTTACAGCAGTTTACATGCACTGTTACACCCTAGGAACAATGATCCTATCAGCCAGGCTATCTATAAACAACTGAGTGCAATACGGAATACTGTGACATTTGTTTGGTGTCCATCTCATGTAGGCATAATAGGTAATGAGAGAGCGGATAGAGCGGCTTCCCGAGCATCCGCATTACCGACCGAAACACCACCACCACCGATATTCCATATAGACTTTGTCACAAAAATTAAGCACAAAGTAAACAGCAAGTGGCAGTCCCACTGGGATGAGAATGGTGGTAAGTTAAGAGAAATAAAAGAATCAACCAAAACCCTGGAGCTACCCCAGTAACTTATCTAGAAGAGAGCAGTCAGTTCTCACAAGGTTGCGTATAGGGCATACACATCTCACGTCTCTATATTTACTTAGAGGGGAAGAGCAACCACATTGTGGGTTATGTGATGTTCCGTTATCTATCAAACACATTTTCGAGGACTGTGGTAGATATACAATAATCAGGAACCAGATAGCATTACCGGAAAATATCGGCAGTGCTTTAGGCGATAATAGGGAAAATATTTTAAAATCAATAGATTTTGTTAAAAGAGTAGGACTCTTTCAAAAACTGTAATACCTACTTTATATTATTTGTTAGTCTTGTCATGTTGTTGGGCCATTTACACCCCACAACGGTTTTATATGCACCATATGTAATGTATAACATTTACCTTTTATGCTCCCTCCCCGAGTGGTTGCTTTTAATTAATTTTTCATCTACCCACTTTCACACTTACTTGTTCATAAACGCACCTGTAAACTGTCACTCGTTTCGATAAGTTGTCCATTTCTCACAAAATTATTGAAATATTTATATATTTATTAATTATTTATATTTTATTTACTCGTTACTTTAATCTCTCTTTTCTTCTGATTCATCCATATCATATTTATTACTGATCTACTAACAGTCAATAAACTTACAGGTAAAGGCGAAATGACCTAAGATGTCGAAGCCGAAAAAGACAAAAAAAAAAAAAAAAAAAAAAAAAAATAATAATAATAATAATAATAATAATAATAATAATAATAATAATAATAATAATAATAATAATAATAATAATAATAATAATAATAATAATAATAATAATAATAATAATAATAATAATAATAATAATAATAATAATAATAATAATAAATAATAATAATAATAATAATAATAATAATAATAATAATAATAATAATAATAATAATAATAATAATAATAATAATAATAATAATAATAATAATAATAATAATAATAATAATAATAATAATAATAATAATAATAATAATAATAATAATAATAATAATAATAATAATAATAATAATAATAATAATAATAATAATAATAATAATAATAATAATAATAATAATAATAATAATAATAATAATAATAATAATAATAATAATAATAATAATAATAATAATAATAATAATAATAATAATAATAATAATAATAATAATAATAATAATAATAATAATAATAATAATAATAATAATAATAATAATAATAATAATAATAATAATAATAATAATAATAATAATAATAATAATAATAATATAATAATAATAATAATAATAATAATAATAATAATAATAATAATAATAATAATAATAATAATAATAATAATAATAATAATAATAATAATAATAATAATAATAATAATAATAATAATAATAATAATAATAATAATAATAATAATAATAATAATAATAATAATAATAATAATAATAATAATAATAATAATAATAATAATAATAATAATAATAATAATAATAATAATAATAATAATAATAATAATAATAATAATAATAATAATAATAATAATAATAATAATAATAATAATAATAATAATAATAATAATAATAATAATAATAATAATAATTACGCAGGGGTGGCTGACGTGCCCAGCCATTTGGGAGCTGCGACCCCACGTACCCGAGCCATACACTGCACTTACACATATGTACACACACCCTCACACATACACACACACACACACACACACACACACACACAGACACACACACATACACATATTCACACTCACACACACACACACACACACACACACACACACACACACACACACACATATTCACACTCACACACACACACACCCTCACACAAACACACACAAAAAGCTGGCAGCAGCTATAAACTGCAAACAAAAATAATGTCAATGGATAATAAACTATCATTACCCCAGGTGGGTAGGACCAAAGGTCCAGAATCCCACTCTGCTTTTGCAGACTGCCCCTCGGAGTCTGGGGAGGGCAACTATCCGAATGACCGGCGGAGAATATCCGACCCCCCTTTTGCCACTAGCAATAAAACTCTTAGATCCCCCACAAGGTCGAGATCAGAGCAACCGAATGAGGAAAGAACTCCATTGAGTGATGTTGAGTCTCCTAAAATAGATGAAAATAATGAAACAATGGAAAATGATACTCTTGAAAATACTATAATAGAGAATAATGTTACTGACGAAGACACGCAAATGAAACGAAAAAGACGAAGGAAACATACTAAATACACTCGTGAAACTGAAATAGAGCCAAAGCTTAATGAAATGCATCATGTGGTTGCAATGAATGCCACAGACTTTGCCTCGCTATCACCCTTTATGATCCATAAAAAGATCATCGAGGCCATAGGCAGAGAAGTACCAGTGAAGAAGATAGGACCAGGTCTTCTAAATGTAACGGTGCAAACCCAATCCGACCTTGATAATCTTAAACGTCTACAAAATATAAACGGAAAAAAAACAGATATCACTCCGAATGACCGTCTAAATAAATCGATCGGTGTAATTACATGTGCAGATCTGAACATCTGCACAGAAGATGAACTTAAAGAGGAACTTAGACAAGTAGGAGTGATAGAGGTACATCGCATAATGCGAAAAGAAAATGACGAACTAAAACCAACATCATCCATCAAACTAACCTTTAATAAAAGCAAGCTCCCCGAGGAGATTAAAGCAGCATATCTAAATATTAAAGTCCGACCATATGTTCCAAAGCCAATGAAATGTTTTAACTGTCTCGAGTTTGGTCACCTTGCTAAATACTGCAATAAAAAACAAAGATGTGAGTGCGGAAAAGAAAAACACGTAGACACAGATATATGTCAAACACCCCCTATATGTGTCAACTGTGGTGGAGAACACACCAGCAGATCTCCAACATGTGAAATTTTCCAGAAGGAAAAAGAAGTATGCAGAGTGAAAGTCCTGGAAAACCGCACATTCAAAGACGCTAGAAACATAGTATACAGCAAAAACCGTGTCCAGCCAAACATATCGTTTGCTACTAAAGCAAAGTTTAGCAGCTCATCAATCTCGCCTTCCCGAACACCAAAAATAAGAAGAACTATCCAACTCGAAAACTGGACCATGAGCGATACTACATCAAAGGAAACAACCGACGAAATATCTGATGATGAAGAAAAACTTCCAGAAAAATCGCCCAAACCAAGAAAAAAAGGATGGCCTGCTGGAAAACCACGAATCAACCTGCGGAAGGATCCTGAAAAGACATGCTACTCGAGAAAGGACTATATAACCAAACCAAAATAACTTACCAAAGCCAGAATAAACTGTGATATAAAAATATAATGATTATATCTTAATATATATTATTTATTAATTAATTTTTTATCCCTGTCACTGTCTCATTTACAAATTTATCCTAAATTATCTTTTGAACTTATTTATTTATACACTACCAAAATGAAACCCGTAAATACAAAAAATAATGAACAAATTTTACAATGGAACATGAGAGGTGTAAAAAACAAATACGATGAAATTAGATATCTAACAAATACATATAAACCTGCAGTTATATGTATCCAAGAAACACATCTGAACCGCAATGAATCATTTAAATTAATGGATTACACCATATATCGAAAGGATACCACACCGCGGGAAAATGGACGTGCACATGGTGGAGTTTTAACAGCAGTAAGACATGATATCCCTTCAAGGTTTTTACCAACCCAATCAAACCTACAAACGATCCTAGTAGAGATCAAACTGTCATCTAATGTGTACATTAGGAATATATATCTACCTGACCAAAGATGGGAGAAGGAATCTGTAGAACTACTATTCACAGAAACACCAAACCCAGCTATAATAATGGGAGACTTTAACGCCCACTGTTCTTGGTGGAGCCCGACACAAACCACCCCAAAAGGTGCACAATTGGAAGAAATTATCCTGAATACAGAACTAATCCTATTAAATAACGGCGACCCTACCCACCTGACCGTGGCCACGGGCACTCTAAGCGCAATTGATCTTACTATAACCTCTGCAAACCTAGCAACAAAATCAAAATGGAAGGTACTTGACGATCTCAGACACAGCGACCACTTCCCAATCAAAGTAGACATAGGTATACCAAAATATAAAGTTAACCTTCCACCTAAATGGAATACTAAAATGGGAAATTGGAACATGTACAAAGAAATTCTCTTGACAAGTGTACCAGGCCCATCAATACCTGCAGCGATAGACGTAATTGAAAATGAAATATTAGCAGCAGCTAAGAAAACAATCCCTAAAGTCAAGTTCAACCTAACGCGCCCACCAGTCCCATGGTGGAATAGAGAAATTCAACTTGTTAATAAGGAAAAGAAAAAATTGCTCAATAAACTAAAAAAGAGAAACACGGTAGAAATCCTAATAGAATTCAAAAAAATCAGAGCAAAGGAAAGAAAAATGAAAATCGAGGCACAGAGAACATCCTGGGAAAAATACATCTCAAGCATGAACTATAAAACGAACCCAACAGAGATGTGGAATAAAGTAAAAGCGATGACGGGGAATAAACCCCCTCCAAAATTCCCAATACTGCAGAAAGATGGAGTACTCTACCACCAACCGACAGTTACGGCAAACATACTTGGTACCTACCTTCAAAATATATACAGTGGATATACCTACTCTGAAAATTTTAAAATAAGGAAAAAAAGAGAAGAACAAGAAGTGTTGGACATGTCCAGTACAAGAGAAGAGCACTACAATAAGCCATTTAGCATGAATGAGTTGGAAGTGGTCTTGCATACGGCAAAAGAATCAGCCCCAGGTCAAGATGGAATTACATATGATATGCTGAAGAACTTAAACTACCAAGCAAAATTCCATCTTCTGGAAATTTATAATAATATTTATAGCTCGGGCATATTTCCTACAAAATGGAAACAGGCTACGGTTATACCAATACCAAAGGAAGGAAAAGACTTAACCAAACCAGAAAATTACCGACCGATTTCTTTAACTAGCTGCCTGAGCAAAATTCTTGAGTCGATGATAAATACCAGACTAACTTGGTTTTTAGAATCAAATAAGCTGCTGAGCACCTACCAAGCAGGTTTTCGAAAAGGTTTTTCAACGGTAGACCACCTTGTTGCTTTGGACTCAGCAGTTAGGGAATCGTTCACTAAACGGGAACACCTCATTGCTGTATTTTTCGATATGATGAAAGCGTATGACACTATATGGCGAAAGGTAATCATAAAAAGACTCCATGAATGGGGAATCCGGGGAAACCTAATAAAAACAATAGATGGCTTTTTAAAGCAGAGAACATTTAGAGTCAGAATAGGAAACAAACACTCGGAAGTATTTGAACAGGAAAACGGCATCCCACAAGGCTCGGTACTCAGCGTAACCCTATTTGCGATAGGAATAAACGGCATAGCAGACCCTTTAGATAACAAAATACAAAAAGTACTATATGTTGACGATCTTGCAATTTATATCTCAAGTAAACATACCGACAACACTGACGATATGTTACAAAATAACATAAATATTTTGTCGCAACAAGCGGAAGAACGAGGGTTATCATTTTCTCCAACAAAAACTGCTATCGTACACTTTTGTCGACTTCGGTCTGAACACGCAACTCCTAAAATAACTTTAAACGGAACCAATATACCAGTAGTCACAAAACACAAATTCTTAGGAATAGTATTCGACGAAAAACTCAAGTACAATGTTCATATTATGGAACTGGAGAAAAAAATTAGGAAAACCATTAACTATCTAAAAGTTGTAAGCCACCATACATGGGGAGCAGACAGAAACACGCTAATGTACCTGATAAACTCCCTCATTAGGTCCCGCATTGAGTACGGAGCTCCAGCATATGCGCTAATGATCCCAAAATCAACCTTCAGACCAATCCAAACTTTATGGAATACGGCCCTTCGGATCGCCACAGGAAGCTACCGAAGCTCCCCCACCTTATGCCTACATAGAGAAGCAAACTCACTCCCATTAGACATACGACTAGAGCAAACCTCAGCACAATATGGTATAAAAAAAGTAACAAACCGTCACCACCCAATGAGCAACAAAATTAAATCACCACCAATGAGACCAGAATATGAATGGCAACAAACTAAATCAATCCCAAGTATAGTCAAGATAAATAAACTTATATATAAATTCGAATTGGGAAACATCGAAATCCATGAAGACATCTTGTTGACGCCCTGGACCCTGGAAAAAATAAAGATCAATAAAACTCTGCTAAATTTGGGAAAAAAAAATACTCACTTGGAACATCTTGTCATACAGTACATAGAGGATACGTACAATGCCTGGGAATGTATCTATACAGATGGATCAGTTACGTCCACTGGTGCTGGATGCGCTGTTGTAACCAGTGTATGTAGAAGATCGTGGAGTATCAATAAAATAGCCTCAATAAAGACAACAGAACTTAGTGCTATTCTGAAAGCACTAGAACTGATTGAAGACCTCCAACTAAATAGGGCCATCATACTAACGGACTCCGCAGACGCAATACAATCCATAGAACCACTATATCCCAAAAATGAAATAAGCAAAAAGATCCTAAGAACCTACAACAATCTGGTGACCTCTGGAAACAAAATAGAAATTGTATGGATTCCGTCTCACCAAGGAATACCGGGAAATGAAACTGCAGACAAACTTGCTAAACGAGCCGCCTCGAACCACGCTTCAGAACATGAAATGCTCCCCGTCCAGATTAGCGACAGCATTGACCATATTAAAAAAAAGTCAGAAAGCCGATGGACAACCATATGGCAAGAATATGATGGACCTCTTAGATTAATTAAACCTTCAATATTCAACGATACCAACTCTACGGATCTGTGCCGAAAAGATCAAATAGTACTGACAAGAATTAGAATTGGACACACCAGAATTACACACAACTTCCTGTTAAGAAATATGCGCCCTCCGAAATGCCCCCAATGTAACAACACCTTAACAATAAAACACATAATGGAGGAGTGTGCTCAGCTTGATATCTTTAGGCAACGGCACAATATAGCTAATGCGAGTTATATTGACCTACTAAAAAACAAACGACATAATCGTAATATCCTAGAATACCTCAAGGAAATAAACATATTTAAGTATATTTAATATATTTACTGTGATATTCCTCTACCAGGAAGAAACATTCTATATATATACATCCCCCCCTCTTCAATAATATAAATGATCAAATCCATCTATGTCATCACCATCTATCTGTCCCAGGAAGCCAATGATCCTAGCAATCGACGCTTTCTGGCACAGTCATATAAACCAGAGGTAAGGGGTTAAAAAAAAAAAAAAAAAAAAAATAATAATAATAATATGGTTGCATGTCGCATTTTGGTGAGCTGAAGATCATCCTTAAAAAATATAGTCCCTTTTGTATATGCCTTCAAGAGACCCACTTCCATCCTCAGGAAGTATTTAGCCTACGAGATTATAACATCCTAAGAAAGGATGTTATACCCCGTCGACGTGTTAGAGGAGGAGTGGGCATATTTTTAAAAAGAGGGACTATTTTTAAAGAGATATCATTAAGGACTGATCTTCAAGCAATAGCGTGCAAAATAGAGTCACCACTGACTGTAACCATATGCAACTTGTACCTCCCAGATGCAAACTGGGAGGTCCGTCAAGTTGTTGACCTAATCCAGCAGTTACCTAGACCATATCTATTGCTGGGAGATTTTAATGCGCATAACCCATTATGGGGCTCGTCGGCTGTCGATACCAGAGGTGCACATATTGAAGACCTTCTGGATATTGCAGGAGCCGTACTTCTTAACACCGGACAGCCGACACACTTTAATGCCGCAAATGGGACACTCTCAGCAATAGATCTGACAATATCTTCCCCCACTCTCGCCACACGTCTTCAGTGGCAGGCCCTCGAAGATCTGCACGGTAGTGATCACTTTCCGATCGTCGTGTCGACTAATATTCCGAGGGCCGTAGAACGCAGACCCAGGCGCTGGCGCCTGGATCTAGCAGAGTGGGAAAAGTTTCGGAACGAGGTCTCGTTTTCCGCCAACTTAGAAGATATTAGTTCCACTCTCTCTAGTATTAATCTCAGCATTACTCAAGCAGCAGAAAAGACTATACCACGTACCTCTGGCTCGACTAGTAAACCCTCCGTCCCATGGTGGAACGTTGAGGTTAGTCGAGTTATCGCAGAGAAGAAACGAGCATTTAATGTCTATAAAAAATACCCTACGCATGAAAATCTAATCAATTTCAAACGAAAGCGGGCCATAGCCCGCCGTATAATCGTACAATCAAAAAACGATTCATGGAAGAACTACGTCAACACCATGTCAAGTGATGCTTCTATCACAGATGTCTGGAGAAAAGTGCGTGCTATTCGCGGACAGCGCTTACCGTCCATTATAGGCCTGTGTAATGGAGGCAATACCATTACAGAGCCTTTTGAGGTAGCGGAAGCATTAGCAGCGCACTTCTCCAGCACAAGTAGTTCTTCCAATTATTTACCTGAATTTAGGCGTAGGAAGGGCGAACTAGAAGTCCCAATTGACTTCACGACAGATTCGGATCATGATTACAACAATCCATTTACAATGGAAGAGTTCCAAGAGGCACTAAACACTAGTAAAGATTCTTCTCCTGGACCCGATGACATCCCATATAAAATGATAGATAATCTACCTATAAGTTGCAAGGCCAGTATTCTGGCACTGTACAATAAAATATGGGAAAGAGGGGAGTATCCATCTATATGGAGAGAAGCAACTATAGTGCCTCTAATTAAATCTGGAAAAGATCCGAATCTCGCTACTAGTTATCGCCCTGTGTCATTAACATGCTGCTTGAGTAAAGTCTTTGAAAAAATGGTCAATAGCCGACTGGTATGGATTCTCGAGTCGCGAGAACTGATCGTACCCTACCAGTCTGGATTTAGGAAACGTCATTCTACTATTGACCATCTGGTCCGTTTAGAGAATGCCATTCAAAACGCTTTTCTAGAGAGAAAACACCTTGTCGCGGTGTTTTTCGATCTAGAAAAAGCCTATGATATGACATGGCGTCATGGCATTCTTAGGAAGTTGCATCGGTGGGGACTGAGAGGCCGTCTGCCTTTATTCATCCAGTCCTTCTTGTCGCACCGGAGTTTTCGAGTACGTGTAGGAGATTCTCTCTCCTCTCTCCACGTACAAGAAAACGGTATACCGCAGGGCTCTACGATTAGCGTAACCCTATTTTCTATAGCGGTAAACCATATTGCAACTTCCGTTAGTACCCCCGTAAATACGTGCCTGTATGTCGACGACCTAGCAATCTACATGGCCGGAGATACCATCCCGGCTATATGTAGAGAGCTGCAGAGAAGCATTGATGACATCGTGCGAGACGCTGGCTCGTGTGGTTTTCGTTTTTCAGAGACAAAGATGGCATGTGTCCATTTTTGTCGTCTGAGAAAGCCACACAGGGAGCCTAGTCTACATATCAATGGTTCTGTCATTCAATGTGTCGACAGTTATCGTTTTCTAGGACTAATATTCGACAGGACTCTGTCATTCCGTCCCCACATTAATGACCTTGCTACAAGGTGCAAGAAGGCACTTAATCTAATTAGGTGCCTTTCTAACATTAATTGGGGTGCGAGCAGAGAGGTTTTGCTGCGGCTGTATCAGGCTCTGGTTCTGTCCAGGCTTGACTACGGGTGCGCAGTATATTCCGCTGCTCGTAATTCGTGGTTGCAAGTCCTAGATTCGATACATTATGCAGGTATACGTTACGCTACAGGAGCTTTTAGGACCACACCAAGAAATAGTCTCTGCTGTGATGCCGGGTTACTACCGCTAAAGTACAGGCGTCTTCGGTTCGCTTTGCGATATGAAGCGTCTGTACGTAGTAACCCGAAACACATCAATTTTGAATGTTTCAGCAAGGCAGAGACATATCGAAAATACGCCTTGCGACCGTCTGTCACAAGGCCGGTGTGTGTCCGAGCGCGCGAGTTCCGCAAGAGTCTTGAGTTCCATTTGCCCGAAATACAGCCGGTGGGTGTGTCTGAGGTACCGCCATGGGCGATACCCGCACCACACATAATTCTGAAGCTGCTGGACGATCCAAAGCACCAAACGACGCCGGCAATTTTTCGGGTGAAATTAATGGAACTCGTCAACAAATACACAGACTCTTGCTGCATATATACGGATGGATCGAAAACCGACACTGGGGTGGGATCGGCTATTGTAGCTGATTCTACACCCCAATCATGGTCGCTAGATCCAATGTCCACCGTATATACTGCTGAACTATACGCAATTCTGAAAGCGCTCCACTACTGCGATACGTCTAGCAGTGGTACATTCCTCGTCATCTCTGATTCACTCTCTTCCCTAGAAAGTATAGCCGACCGCCAAAATAATGATCCGCTCGTACAGAACATCCTTTCTGTCCTGTACACTCTGCATCTCACTGACAAGAATGTTGTCTTCGTCTGGGTGCCATCTCACGTCGGCATTGAAGGCAACGAGATAGCAGACAGAGCTGCCCGTCAGGCAGCTCTCGCGGATCATGTTGACTACGCCATGTGTCGGCCTGACGATGTCAAGGTCGGCGTTACGGCGTTAGTCAACAAAGCTTGGCAAAGGGAATGGGAGAGCCTCGAGAGTAAGCTGAAAGCTGTAAAACTCTCTGTGACAGCATGGAAGTCACCGGTCGCGCTTAGTAGGAGACAGGAGGTCGCTTTGACCCGCCTACGAATGGGTCATACGAACTTGACCCATTCTCATCTCCTGACCGGTGACGAAGCACCCACATGCGACACTTGTCACAGCCCTCTAACGGTGAGGCATATAATCGAGGAATGTGCAGCCTACACAGGTCAACGTGTACGGCTGAAGCTCCGAGGTAATGTAGCGTACGATTTG
This sequence comes from Ontholestes murinus, assembly GCA_963969525.1. Lineage (NCBI taxonomy): Eukaryota > Metazoa > Arthropoda > Insecta > Coleoptera > Staphylinidae > Ontholestes > Ontholestes murinus. Next base: position 7,201 of record CAXAKX010000049.1, on the reverse strand, counting down.
AGCAATTCTGTTTTGTCGGTAGAAACTGTCGTTGCTTTTCTGCAAGTGACAGAACTTCTACGCAGAATTTAGGGGTACTGTAAGGACCAGTTTACTGTGCTGAGCAGTTTTTAATTTGTTGTGCATCGTCTTTTTTTATGTTAATTTATTATCTTTGTTAATTTATTCTGTGAACGTCCGTCTCGTCTAGTTGGCCCTTTACACCAACTAGGTCGAGTGATTTTATGGTTTTCGTTTTGTATTGTTTTTGTTGTCGGGCACTTTACACCCGACAACGGTTTTATCGATTTTATCTAGCTTTAAGTTTTATCTTAGTGTTTAATTATAAGTTTTTACCTGTGTGTCGTCCCTTCACCATGTTGGCTCTTTACACCAACTTGGTGGAGTTGTTTTTATCATTGATTTTATCGCATTCGTTTGTATTGTTTTTGATGTCGGGCAGTTCACACCCGGCAACGGTTTTATCGCTTTTATCTAGTTTTAAGTTTTATCTATATGTCTAGTTTTAAGTTTTATTCTGTGTGTCGTCCCTCCACCATGTTGGCCTTTTACACCAACTTGGTGGATGTGTTCTGTTCGTCTCGCCTAGCTGGCCTAGGTCGAGTGATTTTAAGCTTTTTGTCTCTAGTCATAATTTTAATTTATATGTTAATTTATTTTGTGAATGTCCGTCTCGCCTAGTTGGCATTTTACACCAACTAGGTCGAGTGATTTTATTATTTTTGTTTGTATTGTCCCTCTGTTGTCGGGCTATTTACACCCGACAGCGGTTTTATCTATATATGTTAAATTATTCTGTGTTCGTCCGTCTCGCCTAGTTGGCATTTTACACCAACTAGGCGAGTATTATTATTATTTAACAAAGTTAAAAAAAAAAGGAGAATAGCGGCTAATGGCCCTAGCAGTCGATGCCGCTCAAAAAAAAAAAAAAAAAAAAAAAAAAACATAATAATAATAATAATAATAATAATAATAATAATAATAATAATAATAATAATAATAATAATAATAATAATAATAATAATAATAATAATAATAATAATAATAATAATAATAATAATAATAATAATAATAATAATAATAATAATAATAATAATAATAATAATAATAATAATAATAATAATAATAACCCCCGTGTGGGAGCGGAGTCCGGTGGTTAACCGGATAACGGACAGTCCGTTATAGAATACTCCTACGGTATCTCCTCCTGTCGTAAAAGGCGACTAACGGAGCAGCTTTCCGCCGTCCCATTCTTAATTCCTTTCGCGTCCTCAAAATCCATTCCATTCATCCTTTTTCACAGCTGGCAGTAGCTATAAAATGCAAACAAAAACCAAATGTCGGATAAAAACATTTTACCCCAGGTGGGTAGAGGTAATACCTCAGAATCCCACTCTGCATCTGCAGACTGCCCCTCGGAATCTGGGGGGGGCAACTATCCGCAACCCAATCAAGTGGCATCTGAAGATGCTCCAGGTGCTTACTCGAAGGATCCTTTTAAAATGAGTAACATGAAAACTCTTAGATCTCCCAATAGGTTGAGAACAGAAGAAAATTTACAACAAAATAAATGTACATCAAAAACAAACAACGAAAACTATGAAGAATTAACATGTGAAAATGAATATGAAACAGGAACTGACACAACGTTACCAGAAAAAGCAAAATCACCTAAGAGAAGGCAAAAAAGAAGACGCGTACAAGACCACGCATATAAAAATGAGCCACAATTCAACGAACATCATCATATTTTATCAATTATAGATTCTGAACTAGCAACCCTATCACCGTTTGTAATACAACGCAAGATTTTTGAATGTATTGGAGAAGAAGTTCCAATTATAAAAATTAGCTCAACCTCCTTGAATATTAAAGTTAAATCACAAGACCAACTCGACAAACTTAAAAACCTGGTAAATATAAAAGGTAAAGAAACATAAATAACACCTAATTATAGAATGAATAAATCAACTGGTGTTATAAGCAGTACTGACTTAGATATTTGCTCCGAAGACGAACTAAAAGAAGAACTGAAAAATCAAGGTGTTATTGAAGTAAAGCGCTTGACAAGGAAACAAGGTGACCAAATTATAAACACTTCATCAATTAAACTTACGTTTAACAAAAGCAGACGACCCGACTTCATTAAAGCGGCATACCTAAACCTTAAAGTAAGACCCTTTATCCAAAGACCACTGAAATGCTTCAGATGCCACGGCTTTGGACATACTGCGACGAAATGCACAGCAAAGGATATGTGCAAGTGTGGCAAAGAAGCACATAATACTGAGGAAGATCCATGTCTCAACCCACCTAGATGTGTGAACTGCAAAAAGGAACATACATCATATTCCTATGAATGTGAGGTATTCCAAAAAGAGAAGGAAATTTGCAAAGTAAAGGCTCAACAAGAAATCAGCTTTAAGGAAGCTAGGCAAATTGTAACCAGCAAATATTTTGTGCAGAAGAACAAAACGTTTGCTGACCAAGCAAAAACCAACTTAAACCCTATTCCACCTATCCCACCTTCCCAGAAAACCCAACCAATAAAACCACAACCACTAAAAATAAACCACCCACCTTTAAGCTGGAAAGAACAGGATATTCAGGACGATTCCTACAATGAAAGTGACCCGACTGAAGAAGAAGAACAACCGAAAAAGAAAAACGCTAAGGGATGGAAAGTGGGAGTACCTCGTATTAACCTAAGGAAAAATCCGGCAGTAACAACCTACGTGCGACAAAATACAAAAAAGAAATAAGAAAAACTAAAACAAACACAAACATAAATAAAACACAATGAATAAAATAAACACATATGAAAACATCCTTCAATGGAATGCCAGAGGAATAAACTCGAAATACGACGAACTACGATCACTAATAAACACATATCAACCTGCTGCAATATTAATTCAAGAAAGCCATATCCACACCGATAAAAAACTCTACTTCAAAGGATACAAATCCTTCTCAAAAGAGGCAATCATCCAACCAAACGGCCGAGCACACGGTGGTGTTCTTACGCTAGTAAGGGATAACATCCCTTGCAAAGAAGTGACAACTCAGTCTAGCCTTCAAATTATAATTGTGGAAATCTCGCTCCAAAGTAAATTTAACTTAGCCAATATATACTTACCTGATCAACGATGGGATAAAGATGAAGTCGAAACAACTATTACTCAAATCCCCAATCCTGCAATCATTGCCGGCGACTTCAACTGCCACAACACTTTATGGGGCTCCAAAATTAATGATCTAAAGGGCAGAGAATTAGAAGATATTATTCATGAATCTAGCCTAATACTATTAAACGATGGACGCCCTACATACTTTAATTCAGGAAGCGGAAAACTAAGTGCAATAGACCTAACCCTCGCATCACCATCATTAGTAACAATAAGTCAGTGGAATATACTAGACGAACTACACCACAGTGACCACTTCCCTATTATTATCAATCTCAACATAATAAGATATGATTACGAAAGCAGACAAAAATATCTTACACGAAAAGCCAACTGGGACAAATTTAATAAATGCCTTGAACACCTAGAACTACAAACGGAACATAAAACATCCCCGGTCAATTTAACACAGCAGATTCTCTCGGCAGCTTCCAAAAGTATCCCTAGAAGCAAACCCCAGTACAAAAGGAACAATGTGCCCTGGTGGAATGAAGAAATAGCTAACTTAAATAAGCAGAAGAAGCAATTGCTTAATAAATACAGAAGAACCCGCTCAATAAATGACATAATTGCCTTTAAAAGACTACGTGCCAAAGAAAGACGGTTAAAAAAAGAAGCCCAACAAAAATCGTGGGAACAGTATGTTTCATCAATAAATGAGTCAACCCCAATCCGCCAGGTCTGGAATCATGTCCAAAACATCTTAGGTAAGAAGCCCCCACCACGACTACCCATAATAATTCAAGACGGACAAACATACAGTAACCCTGCAGAGACTACCGAGCTGTTCGCAACTATGTTTTCCGAGATATCAAATGGCTTAAAATATACAAACAATTTCAAAGAAATCATGAGAGAATCAGAGAACTTACCGCTACTATTTGAAGGTGATAATAACGAGGAATACAACCAACCGTTTACCATGGAAGAGCTCTCCCATGTTCTCTCCCGCACAAAAGAAACCAGTCCCGGTCCTGACAACATCACTTACTCCATGATCCGTAACCTACTCCCACCAGTAAGAGAAAAAATACTAACATTCCTGAATGAGCTATATGCCAATAACACCTATCCCTCAAACTGGAAAGAAGCACACATAATCCCTATACCAAAACCAGGAAAAGACCCCAGTAAACTAGAAAACTACCGCCCGATCTCGCTAACATCATGCCTGGGAAAAATATATGAGTCACTCATAAATATTAGATTGACAAACATCCTAGAAGACAGTAATCTCATAAGCACTTACCAAGCTGGTTTCCGTAAAGGCTACTCCACAACCGATCAACTAGTTGCAATAGACCATATAATTAATGAAGCATTTTGCCAAAGGAACCACGCCCTAGCAGTTTTCTTCGATATGGAAAAAGCATTCGATACCATCTGGAGTAACGGAATACTCATTAAGTTAGAGAAATGGGGACTAAAGGGACACCTGCCCCTTGTAATAAAAAGCTTTTTATCTAATAGGACACTCAGGGTGCGAGTAGGAACAAAATTATCAAATCCATACCCTCAAAAAAACGGAATACCGCAAGGATCTGTACTAAGCGTCTCACTTTTCATAATAGCAATAAATAATATCGCAGACAACTTACATCCGACTGTTACTCCATTACTATACGCAGACGACTTGACACTGATAACCACAGGCTCAAAAGATGAAGACATACATTATAACATGCAAAGTGCAATCGACAAAATTGTGAAAACATCAGAATTATGTGGCCTTACGCTCTCGGAAAATAAAACACAATGTGTACATTTCTGCCGCCTAAGAAATGCCCACAACATCGTTCACCTGAAATTAAATAACATCAATATACAATACACAGAAAACGTTAAATTCCTAGGCCTCACCTTGGACAGTAAATTAACGTACGGACCGCACATAACTAACTTAGAAAGTAGAATCAAATCATTGCTCAATCAAATAAAATTAATAAGCCACTATAATTGGGGTGGAGAAAAACGAACACTCTGCAAAATAATTAACAGCCTAATTTTTTCTCGGATTGACTACGGAGCAGTTGTATACGGAAAAGCCGCAAAATCCCACTTGAAAAAACTAAACAGTATAATGCTAACAGCCCTAAGATCTGCCAGTGGAGCCTACAGAACATCGCCCACTATGAGCATTTATCGAGAAACCGGATTCCTCCCTCCAGAATTTAGACTAGAAAGAGCTAAGTTGAGATACGCCATTAGAACCATTAAAAAAGATAATCACCCACTAAAATACAAAATTGAAAACCCCAACATACTGACACGATATCAACACACCCAGACCAGAACCATTCCAACAACATACTTACTGCATACCCTACTAAATGAGCTAAACCTACCTACAGAACTCAACACCAAGGAAGCACTTATAGAAGTGAACAAGCACATATGGAATAAATGGTTGGAAGAATGGCAAACATCGCACTCTTGGCACTCTGACATCAGACCTTGTTTATCACTTCCCAAACAGGATAACCTTAGTAGAAGAGACCAGATAATAATAACACGTCTATCAATAGGAGTTACAAGACTGACACATTGCCACCTACTGTTAGGACGCCAAGCTCCAATATGCCCGCAATGTAAGAAAGGCATACTTGATATTCGACATATTCTGGAAGACTGTGAAAATCTCGAAACTTACAGAAATGCATGCAATTTGAGAGGAGATAGTAAAACCATCTTACGAGATGGCACTCAACATCTAAATTTATTACACTTTATAAAATTAATAAATATATATAAAGAAATATAAGAATGATGAAGAAATATACTTATAGTGCAAAACCCACCCACAAAATCTAGCAATCAACACCTCGCTACTCCGAGCTAGCCAATGACCAACGCAGTCGACGCTTCTCCTAAAACCAGGTGCGGGCACAAAAAAAAAAAAAAAAAAAAAAAATAATAATAATAATAATAATAATAATAATAATAATAATAATAATAATAATAATAATAATAATAATAATAATAATAATAATAATAATAATAATAATAATAATAATAATAATAATAATAATAATAATAATAATAATAATAATAATAATAATAATAATAATAATAATAATAATAATAATAATAATAATAATAATAATAATAATAATAATAATAATAATAATAATAATAATAATAATAATAATAATAATAATAATAATAATAATAATAATAATAATAATAATAATAATAATAATAATAATAATAATAATAATAATAATAATAATAATAATAATAATAATAATAATAATAATAATAATAATAATAATAATAATAATAATAATAATAATAATAATAATAATAATAATAATAATAATAATAATAATAATAATAATAATAATAATAATAATAATAATAATAATAATAATAATAATAATAATAATAATAATAATAATAATAATAATAATAATAATAATAATAATAATAATAATAATAATAATAATAATAATAATAATAATAATAATAATAATAATAATAATAATAATAATAATAATAATAATAATAATAATAATAATAATAATAATAATAATAATAATAATAATAATAATAATAATAATAATAATAATAATAATAATAATAATAATAATAATAATAATAATAATAATAATAATAATAATAATAATAATAATAATAATAATAATAAATAATAATAATAATAATAATAATAATAATAATAATAATAATAATAATAATAATAATAATAATAATAATAATAATAATAATAATAATAATAATAATAATAATAATAATAATAATAATAATAATAATAATAATAATAATAATAATAATAATAATAATAATAATAATAATAATAATAATAATAATAATAATAATAATCACATGTATTTATAGAAGGCAACGAGATTGCAGACAGAGCTGCCCGTCAGGCAGCTCTTGCGGATCATGTTGACTACGCCATGTGTCGGCCTGACGATGTCAAGGTCGGCGTTACGGCGTTAGTCAACAAAGCATGGCAAAGGGAATCGGAGAGCCTCGAGAGTAAGCTAAAA
>CAXAKX010000048.1:0-54570 GCA_963969525.1 Ontholestes murinus | reverse complement strand
AAGTGGATCAGCGCGGAAGTTAGCGTAACTTAGAAGTGAATTTTTTTTATTGCTCTTAATATGACCGCACAGTAGTTTTTTAACACAATCTGTATTGTATTATGCCGAGAACCTAGTGTTTGATAAACCAAATTTGAAAATCTGACAGTGTCGTTATCATAGAAACCTCAGTACTCCATAGAAGGTTGGTATTTATCTAAGGTTGACACTTTCACTTCTGAGAATACTTCATAATCATTGACTGACTGTTTCTTCACTGATGGATGGCTTATGTTGAGGAAAAACAACAACCTGGCCCAAGTTACAATCTATCCGTCAAGCTCTGCTCAAAGGAAGACGAGTAAGTTGGTTGTTGTTATTTTAATAGTTACTTATTTAATAATCCTTATTAATAACAGTCACTTTTAAAATCATTATTTTCATGCCATTGAATATAAAAATGTAGAGGCGAAAATAATACATAAAATATTTGAACATTTAGGAAATAATAAATGGCGCAACGTACGGCATTAAGGAATTCGAAAATACCACTCTAGCAGAAATTTATGGGGTGTGCACCGAAAGTATTTTCCTTATTCAATATGTAATGTGACAGGAAAATCCCTTTTCCGGTATTGAATAGGGGCCCCCGTTATTTTTGAAATGGCGGCGATTATGTTCTCCAGCATTACGCGAATAGCCCCCCCCCTCCCTGCATTTCAGTCGAGTAGATATCCGCAAGAAGTGAAATTAGCAATTTAAATAATTAAATTTGCAAGGCATCACTAATTGTGTGCATTTAAATCTCTTCCGTTAGGATGTTTTCCTTCCATTATGTTCCCCGGCCGCACGTCCGCAATTCTTATTATTCCCCCCCCCCCAACCACCAGACGACCTAATACTACAAATTCAGCAAAGTTGAAATTAAAAAGACGCCTTTAATTCCGTCCCATATCAAACTAATAGTAGTTTCGGGAAGTTTGCGCGATCTACTCCTCATATTTCCGCCTTCGGCTCCTCCGACTATTTTCCCCGCAGAAGATTTAGAATGCATATAAATGGGATTACTATAAACAATTTGGAAATTCGTACATATTTTTTTCCCATGATTAAAAATTACGTCTTACGTAGCGTGCGGAATGTAAAAATAATCTTCGAATAATGTAAAAAGTTCGCAGACGGTTTGCGGGAATAAATTTAATATTAATTCAATTCCTGTAAAACCGTTCTTTTCCTCATGTATTACAAAAGTTTACCCGGAATCCTGATATAATAATTTCGTCCTGTATTAACGTATTTCCTCCGGTTAAATTTTCATATTATTAAACGTTTAGATAAAAATTTTGTATAGGTTTTTAATTGTATAAACCAGTTGTAATATAGTTATTATTGAGTCTAGTGTACCACTATTATCACTTTGTTACTTGTTTATCATTCGCTGTTACAATTATGAATTAATCCTAGCGACTGTGCCGAAATTAATTGCCTACATTAATAACTAAAATTATTTATATAATTATTTCTTTTAATAAATCTTATTACAGAATTAAAATTTAATTTTTTTGTAATTGTGGAGGCTTTCACTTCGTAATATATTTTGATAATTTAAAATAAATAAAACAATTAACTTTTATTGATGCTAATAAGTAGGATGTTATCACAGTTTACAAAATAGTTTTACGTAATCAGACTTTGGAGGAATTGAATTAGTTTATGTTTCAAGCGCTTAAAAATATAGAAAAACAATTGCTACGAACTTAAAATTTAGTAATAATACTTTTCATTATTCTAGCTATAAAATAACCTTGAAATATTGGAATATTTATAACGTAAATTTCGAAATAATTGCTCGTAATCAGAACATGGCGCAAATTTAAATCATGTATTTTTCAAGCGTTTAAAACAATTGAAAAACAATTTCTTTACGCTTAAAAGTTAGTCCTAATACTTATAATATATCTGTTTTAAAATAAGATAAAAATATCGCAATAGCTATTGTTTATATTTCGATTTTTTTGAATATAATCAGAGTTAGTTGCAATTTGAATTCGTACATTTTTCAAGCGCTTTAAAAAAATTAAAAAACAAACGATACAAACTTAAAATTTAACAAAATCGCTTAAAATTCATCTGGCTATAAAATATTGCAAGAATATTTAATATTTATTACATACATATTGAATTATTCGTAGGTAATCAGAGCTCGTTGCTATTTTAATTCGTTTACTATTCAAGCGCTCGAAAAATTGTAAAAACAATTGCCACTAACTTAAAAAAACTACTGAATGTACTGTTAATTCATCCATTTATTAAAAATTGAATTTATTATTATTAAATTTTCGAAATATTTGCACGTAATTAGAGTTCGTTGCATTGAGATTTTCATTTTAATTTCATGTCCTTGAAAATTGGAAATAACAATTGCTACAAGTTAAAAATTTAGTAACATTAATAAGAAATTGTCTGTCTTCAAAATGATGTAAAAATATTGTAACATTCATCACTTAAATTACGAGATATTTATAAGTATTATGGCTCATTACGCTTCGAGTTCGTTTATAGATTAAGGGCTTGAAAAAAAAAGAAAAACAATTGCTATACGGTTTGAAATTATTAATTTTACTTAAAATGTATCTGTCAATAAAACTATCTAATAATAATACAACATTTATTATCAAGATTTCGAGATATTTGCATATAATCAGATCTTGTAGCAATTTAAATTCGTTCATTCTTCAAGCGCTTAAAAAATAGAAAAACAATTGCTACGAACTTAAAACTTAGTAAAAATACTTTTTATTATTCTAGTTATAAAATAGCTATAAAATATTGCAATATTTATAACGTAGATTTCGAAATAATTGCCCGTAATCAGAACACGGCGCAAATTTAATTCGTATATTTTTCAAACGCTTAAAACAATTGAAAAACAATTGCTATACGCTTAAAAATTAATCATAATACTTATAATTTATCTGCATTTAAAATAAGATAAAAATATCGCAATAGTAATTGTTTAGATTTCGAATTATTTGTATATAATCAGAGTTCATTGCAATTTGAATTCGTACATTATTCAAGCGTTTTAAAAAAATTGAAAAACAAATGATACAAACTTAAAATTTAACAAAATCGCTTAAAATACATCTGGCTATAAAATATTATAAGAATATTTAAAATTTATTACATACATATTGAATTATTCGTAGGTAATCAGAGCTCGTTGCTACTTGAATTCGTTTTCTTTTCAAGCGCTTGAAAAATTGTAAAAACAATTGCCACTAACTTGAAAAACTACTGAATGTACTGTTAATTCGTCCAGTTATTAAAAATTGAATTTATTATTATTAAATTTTCGAAATATTTGCCCGTAAGTAGAGTTCGTTGCATTGAGATTTTCATTTTTATTTCATGTCCTTGAAAATTGGAAATAACAATTGCTGCAAATTAAAAATTTAGTAACATTAATAAGAAATTATCTGTCTTCAATATGATGTAAAAATATTGTAACATTCATTACTTAAATTACGAGATATTTGTAAGTATTATGGCTCGTTACGCTTCGAGTTCATTTAGAGATTGAGGGCTTGAAAAAAAAATGAAAAACAATTGCTATACGGTTTGAAATTATTAATTTTACTTAAAATTTATCTGTCAATAAAATTACCTAATAATAATACAACATTTATTATCATGATTTCGAGATATTTGCATATAATCAGATCTCGTAGCAATTTAAATTCGTTCATTTTTCAAGCGCTTAAAAATTTAGAAAAATAATTGCTACGAACTTAAAATTTAGTAAAAATACTTTTTATTATTCTAGTTATAAAATAACCATAAAATATTGCAATATTTATAACGTAGATTTCGAAAAAATTGCCCGTAATCAGAACACGGCGCAAATTTAATTCGTATATTTTTCAAACGCTTAAAACAATTGAAAAACAATTGCTATACGCTTAAAAATTTATCATAATACTTACAATATATCTGGATTTAAAATAAGATAAAAATATTGCAAGAGTTATTGTTTAGATTTCGAGTTATTTGTATATAATCAGAGTTAGTTGCAATTTGAAATCGTACATTTTTCGAGCGCTTTAAAAAAATTGAAAAACAAATGATACAAACTTAAAATTTAACAAAATTACTTAAAATTCATCTAGCTATAAAATACTGTAAGAATATTTAAAATTTACTACATACATATTGAATTATTTGTAGGTAATCAGAGCTCGTTGCTATTTGAATTCGTTTACTTTTCAAGCGCTTGAAAAATTGTAAAAACAATTGCCACTAACTTAAAAAACTACCGAATGTACTGATAATTCATGCAGTTATAAAAATTTAAATTTATTATTATCAAATTTTCGATATATTTGCACGTAATTAGAGTTCGTTGCATTGAGATTTTCATTTCTATTTCATGTCCTTAAAAATTGGAAATAACAATTTCTACAAATTAAAACTTTAGTAAGATTAATAAAAAATTATCTGGCTTTAAAATGATATTAAAATATTGTAACATTCATCACTTAAATTACGAGATATTTGTAAGTAATTATGGCTCGTTACACTTCGAGTTCATTTATAGATTGAGGGCTTGAAAAAAAAAAAGAAAAACAATTGCTATACGGTTTGAAATTATTAATTTTACTTAAAATTTATCTGTTAATAAAATAATCTACTAATAATACAATATTTATTACCAAGATTTCGAGATATTTGCATATAATCAGATCTCGTAGCAATTTAAATTCGTTCATTTTTCAAGCGCTTAAAAAAATAGAAAAACAATTGCTACGAACTTAAAATTTAGTAAAAGTACTTTCTTTTATTCTAGTTATAAAATAACCATAAAATATTGCAATATTTATAACGTAGATTTCGAAATAATTGCCCGTAATCAGAACTGGGCGCAAATTTAATTCGTATATTTTTTAAGCGCTTAAAATAATTGAAAAACAATTGCTATACGCTTAAAAATTAATCATAGTACTTATAGTTTATCTGCATTTAAAACAAGATGAAAATATTGCAAGAGTTATTGTTTAGATTTCGATTTTTTTGTATATAATCAGAGTTAGTTGCGATTTGAAATCGTACATTTTTCAAGCGCTTTAAAAAAATTGATAAACAAATGATACAAACTCAAAATTTAACAAAATTGCTTAAAATTAATTTGGCTATAAAATATTGTAAAAATATTTAAAATTTATTACATACATATTGAATTACTCGTAGGTAATCAGAGCTCGTTGCTATTTGAATTCGTTTACTTTTCGAGCGCTTGAAAAATTGTAAAAACAATTGCCACTAACTTAAAAAACTACTGAATGTACTGATAATTTATGCAGTTATGAAAAATTAAATTTATTATTATTAAATTTTCGAAATATTTGCACGTAATTAGAGTTCGTTGCATTGAGATTTTCATTTTTATTTCATGTCCTTGAAAATTAGAAATAACAATTGCTGCAAGTTTAAAATTTAGTAAGATTAATAAAAAATTATCTGGCTTTAAAATGATGTAAAAATATTGTAACATTCATCACTTAAATTACGAGATATTTGTAAGTAACTATGGCTCGTTACGCTTCGAGTTCGTTTTAGATTGAGGGCTTGAAAAAAAAATGAAAAACAATTGCTATACGGTTTGAAATTATTAATTTTACTTAAAATTTATCTGTCAATAAAATTATCTAATAATAATACAACATTTATTATCAAAATTTCGAGATATTTGCATATGAGCAGATCTCGTGGCAATTTAAATTCGATCATTTTTCAAGCGCTTAAAAAAATAGAAAAACAATTGCTACAAACTTAAAATTTAGTAAAATTATTTTTTATTATTCTAGTTATAAAATAACTATAAAATATTGCAATATTTATAAGGTAGATTTCGAAATAATTGCCCGTAATCAGAACACGGCGCAAATTTAATTCGTATATTTTTCAAGCGCTTAAAACCATTGAAAAACAATTGCTATACGCTTAAAAATTAATCATAGTACTTATAATTTATCTGCATTTAAAATAAGATAAAAATATCGCAATAGTTATTGTTTAGATTTCAATTTTTTTGTATATAATCAGAGTTAGTTGCGATTTGAATTCGTACATTTTCAAGCGCTTTAAAAAAATTGAAAAACCAAAGATACAAACTTCAAATTTAACAAAATTACTTAAAATTCATCTGGCTATAAAATATTGTAAGAATATTTAATATTTATTACATACATATTAAATTATTTGTAGGTAAACAGAGCTCATTGCTATTTGAATTCGATTACTTTTCAAACGCCTGATAAATTGTAAAAACAATTGCCACTAACTTAAAAAACTACTGAATGTACTGATAATTCATCCAGTTATTAAAAATTAAATTTATTATTATTAAATTTTCGAAATATTTGCACGTAATTAGAGTTCGTTGCATTGAGATTTTCATTTTAATTTCATGCCCTTAAAAATTGGAAATAACAATTGCTACAAATTAAAAATTTAGTAAGATTAATAAGAAAGTATCTGGCTTTAAAATGATGTAAAAATATTGCAACATTCATTACTTAAATTACGAGATATTCGTAAGTATTATGGCTCGTTACGCTTCGAGTTCATTTATAGATTGAGGGCTTGAAAAAAAAAATGAAAAACAATTACTATACGGTTTGAAATTATTAATTTTACTTATAATTTATCTGTCAATAAAATTATCTAATAATAATACTACATTTATTATCAAGATTTTGAGATATTTGCATATAATCAGATCTTGTAGCAATTTAAATTCGTTTATTTTTCAAGCGCTTAAAAATTTAGAAAAACAATTGCTACGAACTTAAAACTTAGTAAAAATACTTTTTATTATTCTAGTTATAAAATAACCATAAAATATTGCAATATTTATAACGTAGATTTCGAAATAATTGCCCGTAAGCAGAACACGATGCAAATTTATTTCGTATATTTTTTAAGCGCTTAAAACAATTGAAAAACAATTGCTATACGCTTAAAAATTGATCATAATACTTATAATTTATCTGCATTTAAAATAAGATAAAAATATTGCAAGAGTTATTGTTTAGATTTCGAATTATTTGTATATAATCAGAGTTAGTTGCAATTTGAAATCGTACATTTTTCAAGCGCTTTAAAAAAATTGATAAACAAATGATGCAAACTTAAAATTTAACAAAATCGCTTAAAATATATCTGGCTATAAACTATTGTAAGAATATTTAAAATATATTACATACATATTGAATTATTCGTAGGTAATCAGAGCTCGTTGCTATTAGAATTCGTTTACTTTTCAAGCGCTCGAAAAATTGTAAAAACAATTGCCACTAACTTAAAAGCTACTAAATGTACTGTAAATTCAACCAGTTATTAAAAATTGAATTTATTATTATTAAATTTTCGAAATATTTGCACGTAATTAGATTTTGTTGCGTTGAGATTTTCATTTTTATTTCATGCCCTTGAAAATTGGAAATAACAATTGCTGCAAGTTAAAAATTTAGTACGATTAATAAGAAATTGTCTGGCTTTAAAATGATGTAAAAATATTGCAACATTCATCACTTAAATTACGAGATATTTGTAAGTAATTATGGCTCGTTACGCTTCGAGTTCATTTATAGATTGAGGGCTTGAAAAAAAAAAAGAAAAACAATTGCTATACAGTTTGAAATTATAAATTTTACTTAAAATTTATCTCTCAATAAAATTGTCTAATAATAAAACAACATTTATTATCAAGATTTCGAGATATTTGCATATAATCAGATCTCGTAGCAATTTAAATCCGTTCATTTTTCAAGCGCTTAAAAAAATAGAAAAACAATTGCTACTATCTTAAAGTTTAGTAAAAGTACTTTTTATTATTCTAGTTATAAAATAACCATAAAATATTGCAATATTTATAACGTAGATTTCGAAATAATTGCCCGTAAACAAAACACGGCGCAAATTTAATTTGTATATTTTTCAAACACTTAAAACAATTGAAAAACAATTGCTATATGCTTAAAAATAAATCATAGTACTTATAAATTAATCTGCATTTAAAATAAGATAAAAATATTGCAAGAGTTATTGTTTAGATTTCGATTTTTTTGTATATAATCAGAGTTCGTTGCAATTTGAATTCGTACATTTTTCAAGCGCTTTAAAAAAAAATGAAAAACAAATGATACAAACTTAAAATTTAACAAAATTGCTTAAAATAGATCTGGCTATAGAATATTGTAAGAATATTTAATATTTATTACATACGTATTGAATTATTCGTAGGTAATCAGAGCTCGTTGCTATTTGAATTCGTTTACTTTTCAAGCGCTCGAAAAATTGTAAAAACAATTGCCACTAACTTAAAAAACTACTGAATGAACTGTTAATTCATCCAGTTATTTAAAATTAAATTTATTATTATTAAATTTTCGAAATATTTGCACGTAATTAGAGTTCTTTGCATTGAGATTTTCATTTTTATTTCATGTCCTTGAAAATTGGAAATAACAATTGCTGCAAGTTAAAAATTTAGTAAGATTAATAAAAAATTATCTGGCTTTAAAATGATGTAAAAATATTGCAACATTTATTACTTAAATTACGAAATATTTGTAAGTAATTATGGCTCGTTACGCTTGTAGATTAAGGGCTTGAAAAAAAATAAAAACAATTGCTATACGGTTTCAAATTATTAATTTTACTTAGAATTTATCTGTCTATAAAATGATGTAATAATATTGCAACGTTTATTGTCTAGATTTCGAGATATTACCATATAATCAGACTTTGTCGCAATTTTAATTCGTTCATATTTCAAGCGCTTGAAAAAAATGTAAAAACAAATGCTATAAATCTAAAATTTTGTAATTTCTTTTATAAATTATTTAGCTTTTAAAAATAGTAAAAATATTGCAACAATAAATACCAAAATTTTGTAATATGTGTACATAATCAGATTTAGTTGCAATAAAAATTTATTTATGGTTTAAGTCATTAAAAATTAAAAAAAAAACAATTGCCACACAGTTTTAAATTAATAACCTCATTTGTCTAAAAAAATAAGTAAAAATATTGCAACATTTCTAACCTAGATTTCGAGATATTTGCATAAACTCAGACTTCGTTGCAAAATAAGTTCGTTTATTTTCAAGCGCTTAAAAAATAGAAAATTAATAGCTACAAACTTGAAATATGGTAATATTATTAACAGTACATCCAGCTTTAATATATTGTAAAAATATTGTAAAATTAATTGCCTAAATTTTGAGATTTTTGGGAATAATTAAACCTCGTCGCAATTTTAATTCATTCATTTTTCAAGCGCTTGAAAAAAATGCAAAAACAAATGCTACACATATAATCATGTAGCTATTGTAAAGTGTAAAAATTTTGAACATTAAATACCAAAATTTTGAGATATTTGCACGTAATCAGACAATTTATTTTTTTATGTTTTAAGTCATTAAAAATTTTAAAAAAGCAATTGTCACAGATTTCTAAATTGAAAATATTTCATTAAAAATTCATTTTTCTATAAATTGAAGTAAAAATATTGTAATATTTATTATCTAGATTTCGAAATGTTTGCATATAATCAGGCTTCGTTACTAAATAAGTTCGTTCATTTTTCAAGTTCTTGAAAAAAATGCAAAAACAAATGCTACAAATCTAAAATTTTGTAAAATCATTTATAAATTATTTAGCTATTAAAAAAAGTAAAAATATTGCAACATTAAATATCAACATTTTGTAATATTTGCACGTAATCAGAATTTGTTGCAATATAAATTTGTTTATGTTTAAAGTCTTTAAAAATTAAAAAAAACAATTGCCATAGATTTTTAAATTAAAAATTTTGCTTATAATTTATTTATTTATAAAATGAAGTAAAATATTGCAAAATTTATTATCTAGATTTCGAGATATTTGCATATAATCAGGCTTCGTTACAATTTAAATTTATTTATATTTCAAGCGTTTGAAAAAGTAGAAGAACAATAGCTAAATACTTGAAATTTAGTACGATTATTAAAAATACATCCAGATTTAATATAGATTAATAATATTACCTAAATTTTGCGATATATGCATATAATTAGACCTCGTCAAATTATTAATTAATATTACATTATTAAATACCAAAGTGATATAGATGAAATGACGAAATTTAAATTAGAAACTCGTAAACATCACTAACAAGATTTAATAATTTTCTGAAGGAGGACGTAATCATCTGCAGAAAAAAAAAACATAATTTCTGAATTCCTTTCTTTTCATGTACTAACCAAATACATTGAGTTTAATATGTATGCAAATTATATCCATCAAGACACATCGAAGGAAAAAAAAATACATATATATGTGTGTGCACCGAGGAATATTTATGATCCTTAAGAGGATACCATTTCGACATATTCATTACCAATAAAATTACTTACGATAAATTTATTCATGAAGTTCCACGTACCCGCGAAGTGATGTAAATTGGTATTGTATAAATATTTTATCGGTTCATTTTGCACGCTCCGGGGAAGAAAGAGCGTGCCGGGGAATGTATCTGATTATTAGGATCTACTATGTACATCGTGTTATTTTACAATTTCCATTTTCGCCGGGATTCCCCCGCTGCATCGCCCCCCGAGATCCGCCGGGAGTCGATCATGACGTTCCCCAGGGGTGGCGGCGACTAGGGCCATGCAGACAAGATGGCTTAACTGCCATCTGAGAGCTTTCTATATATATTAACACACGACACAACAGATGTGATACGTTTCTATTTAATTTATCTAACTTATCACTATAATAAAATATGTATATAATTTGTAGCATAAATAAAATGCCACGTTTTGTGTGTGTGTACATGTGCGAACGAAGCGTCTATAATATGCTGGCGCGTAATAAAAACGCGAAAACCTCCCCCGGCAAGAATAAAGCTTATCACGTAGGCAAAATATATGAAATTTATTCTCCACAATATCTTCAAGAAATACCTAAATGCAGAGCTTGCATTTTTAAAATCTAAATTTATCTCAAACCGTGCGTACATTACGGTACATTATTACATTCTTGGTAAAGCACACCTAGTGAATTTTTTATTTTTCCCCCCATCCCCCGTTCGTGCACACTAACGCAACGGATATTTCATAGGCGAGAAAGTGTAGTTTCTTATGAATATTAATTTTTTTAATAAATAATGACGCAATAAACTGGTTCCTTATAATTGTAAAATAAGGGCGCGTTAACATTACTTAATAATAAATGGCTTCCGGTGAAACGATAATTAAATATAGCACTGTTATGTGGGGGTGGACTCATGCCAGAAAAAGGGAGTTACAAATTAGTTGTCAATATTACCATGTTTGTATTGTTAAGATTTAAATTCAAACCATATAACAAATATTACAGTAAAAATATTTTTTGTAATAGTTTTAACAATATCAAAAATGGTTTTGTGGTAAATTTCGTTCGCTTCATATCTTAGAAACAAAGCGGATTTTGAAAAATCATCAAAGGACAAAATATTTCTTTGAATTTTTGCCGTATATAGATGGAAATTAGAAAATAAAAAGGCAAAAAAAAGCAGAAACTGAAAGATACAAAAGTGTAGATAGTAATTAGAAGATAGAATGAGAAAATCGAAATCTTTAGATTCATAAAGTTTCACAAAGTATAGATCTTCAAGCCGTAGCATAGTTAATCACATATCTACTAAACATCACAATATGCAATTTTTACCTTTTGGATGAAAACTGGGAACTTTATATTTATTGCTTGGTAATCTTAATTCTCATAGTCCGTTATGGCCTCGCTATAAAAATCATACAATCATGGAGGAAGTACGTTATCTTAATATCAAACGAAACTTCTATTACAGATGATTGGACAAACGCGGACGCTATCCGCGGACAAGGCCTACCAATCTGGATTTAGAGATATCATTCCATTATTGACCATATGGTTAGTTAGAATGCAAGACAAGACGATTTTCTGGAGAGGAAACACGTAGTCGCTGTGTTCTTCGATCTATAGGAAGTTTATTATATGACATGGCATTATAGCATTCTCAGGGAGTTGCATCGGCGAGGATGCAGTGATTAATGTCACACCAAAATGTTCTGTATCCTATCTCCACGTACAAAAGAACAGTGTACCGCAAAAACTGGTCACATGCGTGGAAGATTTACAGAATTAATTATGTTAGTGACGGAAGATGCCAGAAAACACAAAAGCTGGCGGTGAGAACGAAAAAAATGAGTTGAAGGCGATAGTACAATCAGAAGAAGACACTAGAACGATGAAGTTACTGAGAGTAGAGGGAGGAATGACCAATCTAGAAACTGCAAAGGCATCGACAAAGGAAATTAAGAGATTGTTCGAAGAGGTAGCGGATGAGGACGCGGCCAGAGCGATAGAGGCAATAACGAAATCTCTGGGGATGACTTGACAGTTAGGATCGAACTAGTGCAAGCAAATAGGATCAGGAAAAACGAAACACAGGTCTCAAAACAATACGAGTAAGATACTGGTCAGAAATCATAAGGTGCTTTAGGTGCAGCGAACTCGTAAATGGAGCATACCACTGCAAAAACTACAAGGCAAGTACTCGTAATTGCTTTCCAACAGGAGTTGTAGAAGGAAAATAGAAGAAACAGCTTGTGATATTAGAATACTGTCGGCCTTCCTTAAAAGGGAAACGGCTGCAACGGCGCTAATACAAAAATATGCAGAGGAGGTAGAAGCAACTATAACACACATACAGGAAGGAGGAAGAAGATGGTAAAGCGATCATCGTGGTAATTGTAAAGGAGTCGAAGCAGGGAATGGTGGGAGTAACGAAGGCCACAAACAATAATTACACTACGACCAGACTAAAAAGCGGCACAATACAAATCCTCACGAATCGCTTGCATAAAATAGAGCAGATCGTCAATCAATGCAGAGGTGAACTTCTACGCCAATCATGACACTAAGGATTCCAAAGTTCAGAATCGGAAAAAATGATTTTTTAATAATAATACTCTTTATTTGAGAGTGTCATTACAAAAAATACAAAAAATGTACAAAATTGTGTCAGTACTAATGCTGATACTAACGAGGGGAAAACAGGTCGAGAAGAAGAGACGTTAAGTGATCACTAATACATCTGCGTGCGGTTCAATGAGGAGGATGATAGCTACTCAGAAGACTCGAGGTCAGGGGAGATACTATACTATCTAATAAACAAAGATGGGGACGCTAAGGCAGAAATGCTTAAAGATGAGGTAAGGGGTACAGATTGCTGCAACCTAGATACGGCAGAACGGTTGGAGAAAGTAGCCAGCAAAAACTAAGAACCATGCAGGATTGCCTGTAGATGCTCGGGCAAAAGTAGAACAGTAACCGACTTGTGGACGGAAAAATTCGAAGAGGCCAAGAAACAAGCGAAGACAGCTCGCAGACGTTGGCGAGAAGGTAGAATGAGAGAAGACGAAATACAAAATGGGTAGGAGCTGCGAATCTCAAAGGCTAAATCATAAGCAGAAACGGGGAACACTTTCAAAACATCTGCATGAAAGCTCGGGCGGAGGAAGGAAACCATTGGGGAACGGCACACCGAATCATAGTAAAGAGCCAATAGAAGGTAACGCTTGCGATAATATAAAGAATAGATGGAAACCGAAGAGAAGACGCAAATAGAACTCAAAAACTGGGATTTCCTCACAGTGGAAGTGAATAAAACGGAGCGGTAAGAGAGGTAGAACCCCCAATAAGTCAATAAGAAGTGGTTGCAGCGGCAAGAGCATTAACCTCAGGAAACACACAGCGACACCAGAGGAGAAAATAGCTGACACAGCTATTTACTGCGTGCTGGGGGACTGAGTATTCCCAGAAGAGTGGTACGGCTGCTGAAGGTAGGAGGGAACGAGACATAAAGTATTGGACAGAATCATAGCTGATAGGTTATAACACCACCTAGAAACATATGGAAGACTTTCGTCACGGCAGTATGAATTCCGACACAGAAGCCGAACGACAGACGCTACCAACTTACTAGTGAAGCATATTAAAAAAGAAAGAACCTGGTAATCATGATAGACATAGCCAATGCATTCAAGAGCATCAGGATGATGTCAACAAGGATGTGGACATCATCTGTGGCTGATAGGAATGGAGAGATGGTTCGGGAGAAGGAGGAAACACAGGACGAGCTATACGCGGAAATATATGGGGACGATCAGGTGATGGTACTATCAGACACGTCGGCTAAGAAGACAGAATAAAAGTGGAAGATGATGTGGATGGAATGCATGCAATGGGCAGGAGAGGCCGGAGTAAAATATTCCACAGAGAAAACCGAAGCGATGTTCATAATAGCATGGAGGAAACTAGAGAGGAAACCACGTTTGATATTAAAATATATACTCGTGATCTGGATGATTATGCGATTATGGAAACTAATATACCAAAGTTTAAAACTTTTTACCAAAACGACAAATTTTATTTGTATTTTATATAGCAATTGTTTCTATGGGACATAAAAGATAAAATTCCACTAGAGATTAATATTTTACAATAATTAAAACCGCGGAATACAATCTTTTGGGTTAGATTTTTTTTAACGCGCCATTTTGTTTCCAGGCGGAATATATCAATTGTTTTGATAGCGTTTGAAGTGTAAACTAGTTGTGTATTTGTATTTATTTTTATAATTAAATCCTAAAAGGAATCAACTTTTTACAATGTTTCTAACCGCCGAATGCAGTATTTCATTCTTCGTACGATTTTGTTGACACGCCATTTTGTTTTCATGGAAAATATAACAATTGTTTTTATAGGACATAAGAGATAGGTTAGCTGTGTATATACTTTAAAATTTTTACGCCAATTCCATTGAAGATTCATTTTTTATAATAATTCAAACCGCCGGATGCAATCTTCAATTTTGGGTTTTAATTTATGGATGCGCCATTTTGTTTCCATGCAAAATATAGCAATTGTTTTGATAGCATTTGTAAGATAGATTAGTTGTGTATTTATATTTATTTTTTTTAATCTAATTCGAAACGAAATTAATTTTTTATAAATATTCTATCGGCCGAATGAAATTTTTCGTTCAATTTTATTGACACGCCACTTTGTTTTCATACAAAACTTATCAATTGTTTTTATGGGATATAAAATATAGGTTAGTTCAGCATGTACTTTGAATTTTTAAACTAATTCCATTGGGCATAAAGTTTTTACAATAATTCAAATTGCTGAATGCAATATTTAATTTTAAGTTAGATTTTATTGACGCGCGATTTTGTTTCCAGGCGGAATATAGCGATTATTTTGATAGCGTTTGAAAGGTGAATTATTTGTTTATTTGTGTTTATTTATTTAATCTAATCCCAAAAGGGATTAACTTTTTACAATGTTTCTAACCGCCGAATGCAGTATTTAATTCTTCGTACGATTTTGTTGACACGCCATTTTGTTTTCATGCGAAATATAACAATTATTTTTATAGGAAATAAAAGA
Organism: Ontholestes murinus; assembly: GCA_963969525.1. Lineage (NCBI taxonomy): Eukaryota > Metazoa > Arthropoda > Insecta > Coleoptera > Staphylinidae > Ontholestes > Ontholestes murinus. The sequence continues at coordinate 39,066 of CAXAKX010000048.1, read as the reverse complement.
TAGGTTAGTTGTGTATATACTTTAAAATTTTTACCCAGATTCCATTGAAGATTTATTTTTTATAATAATTCAAACAGCCGAATGCAATCTTTAATTTTGGGTTTTACTTTATGGATGCGCCATTTTGTTTCCATGCAAAATATAGCAATTGTTTTGATGGCATTTGTAAGATAGATTAGTTGTGTATTTATATTTATTTTTTTTATCTAATTCGAAACGAAATTAATTTTTTATAATGATTCTATCGGCCGAATGAAATTTTTCAATTTTCGTTCAATTTTATTGACACGCCACTTTGTTTTCATGGAAAACTTATGAATTGTTTTTATGGGATATAACATATAGGTTAGTTTTGCATGTACTTTGAATTTTTTAACCTAATTGCATTGGGAATAAAGTTTTTACAATAATTCAAATCGCCGAATGCAATCTTTAATTTTGGGTTAGATTTTATTGACGCGCCATTTTGTTTTCGGGCGGATTATAGCAATTGTTTTGATAGCGTTTGAAAGGTGAATTATTTGTTTATATGTGTTTATTTATTTAATCTAATCTCAAAAGGAATTAACTTTTTACTATGATTCTAATCGCCGAATGCAATATTTCATTCTTCGTACGACTTTGTTGACACGCCATTTTGTTTTCAGGCTAAATATAGCAATTGTTTTTATAGGACATAAAAGATATGTTACTTGTGTATGTATTCAGAAATTTTTAACCTAATTCCATTGGAGATTCATTTTTTCCAATTATTCAAACCGCCAAATGCAGTTTTTAATTTAGCGTTAGATTTTGCTGACACGCCATTTTGTAATCAGCCAAAATATAGCAATTGTTTTTATACGATTTTAAAGGTAGGATAGTTGTGAACTTATTTTTAAATTTAGAATAACAGATTCACTTTTAATACTGTATTTAACCGTCGAATGCAATTTTATAATTTCTCAAAATATTGATAATAATATATTTAATTAATTGCTCACTTAACCCGTGGTGACACATATTTGAAAAATCTTGATTAGAAATTAAAAACACTTGGTTTGTTTCACAGAATATTTATTATTTTTTCTCTCCCACTAGTTTCGACAAAATGTCATTATCAAGGAGTAATGAATAATGTACAAAAGGTTACACTAATATATATATGGATTACAAATTCAGGTAATCCATATATATATATATATATTAGTGTAACCTTTTGTACATTATTCATTACTCCTTGATAATGACATTTTGTCGAAACTAGTCGGAGAGAAAAAATAATAAATATTCTGTGAAACAAACCAAGTGTTTTTAATTTCTAATCAAGATTGATAATAATACTTTAATAAATAAATAAATTTGAAAATAAAGATTCTTGTCATTTACTTTTATTATTTCGATGTGGACAAACGTAATTATGCCTATATAGAACAACACCTTGGCAGAGAATTGGTTTGGGTTTGTTAAAAATAATATATTAAGCGGAAAATGCCATGACAAACCTTCAAGGTTTTTCTGCAAAATTAGGGATTCTGTTATAAGCCAAAAACGCGAGGCAAAATATAACATCAAAAGGAATCGTTTTTGTGTAAAGGCGCCACCTCTGGAAAGTATTCCAGAATCTTGGAATAAGAGGAAAATAAGAAAACGTAATTACATTAAATGTGCTCAAATTAAAAAGTTTAAAAAATATATAGATTTTCAGGATATACCAATTAATTTAACTGCTGATTCAACGAAATTTTGATAATTTGTGCAACAAATGTCTACGTCATTGTTGTGACGTTTGCATTAAAAACCCAGATTTTATTGATATCTGTGAACTGTGATTTCAAAATTGAAACAAATCAACATTATTTTTTTCTATAAAAGGAAAATACAAAATATATGTATTTACTATATAGTGTTAGTTTTATTTATTTTTGTTAAACATGCCAATGCTAATTTTCTTGGTGTAAATTAGGACTGACCAACATGCCAATCAAAATCTTAAGAGCAAGTTGCTCACTTTTGATACAAGGTTGTTATAAATACTATTATGTATAATTTCTTAACTCAAATTATTATGCATATTGACAAAATATCTAACATTTCCTAGAATAAAACTTGTACATCAAATTAATCAAATAAATTTATCACAAACCGAAATGAATAGAACCATATGGACGGGCGATAATCCACGTCTACAATAATTTCTCTTTCTCACTGGCAAAATGATATACTAACTTCAAGTTAAATATAGAAAAAGCAATAGTAAAGAACATTTACAAACAAAGGAGCCAAAATAAGTGGATACTACCCTCTCATCAGAAGAAATAACAGTAAGATGTCAATTATATTGACTTCTAAGGCAACTTATAGTCAAGCAAATTATGTAAAAAGGTTTTCTAAAAACAAAAGTGCCGCATTCAGAGGATGCCAACATATCATAAAAGATCAACATAATTTTGTAAAATCGGACATTTAATTTGGCAGTCAAACGATGAGTTACGGATATATCACACTAATATTAGTCTAATCATACTCGGAATAAATATTCCAGTCCTGGAAAACAAATAATAGTCCTATAGGAAATCCCAATCAAAGCTATTGGATGCAACTGAGTTGGAAATGTACAATATTTAACATGGAAATATTCAACAAACATGATCTAATTTTCTAAACGATTTGATTGGCAATGCCTGCAATTCAGTAAGATTTTATAAAGACATAAGTTTTCTTAATATGTATCGTTAATATTAATTTATGTTCAATAAAAAGAAACTTGTAATAATGTGTTTTTTCTTCTTTATTTTTCCAGAATAAATTAAGAAATAAGTGATATTTAGTATAATTTTAATTTTTATGGAGAATTCAACTACGATATATATAAATTTTTTCATATATTTAATTTTTACGAGGCCAGGGGAAGTCTCGTGAGAAAAGTATTGTTATTGAAAATAAACAATTGAAGTATGGAAGGCACTTAAAATTATTTATTTTTCCAAAAATAGGCGATTTTTGCTATGAAACAAAATAAGTTTATTAGTCGAGAAACTGGCGATTTTTTTCACATTTTTAATTTACACTACTATAAAATTATAAAATATTACAAATGAATTGGTAATTATTTCTTGTGAGTATCATTGTCAAGTATAGTTTGAAAATGACAGGCTAAACCTGTCAAAACTATAATCACCAATAAAATTTTTAAAAAAGTGTGTGATATTAAACAAGGCATTTACAATCATTTATATTTATAAAATAAATTCAGTTTTATGAATTAATTGAAATCATCTCTCTTTCGAAAATTTTACTCGCTGAATTATAATTGAATACGGATTTTAGTGTACAAAACGCAAACAGTTGGACGATATGAAATATGAAAATCGGTTTTAATGAAAATGTTGACATTCATTGGAAATGGCATCAATAATCTATTAGAGCTAATTATAAATTACCAATATTTATCGACGTGTTACACGCTAACATTAATTACGTAATTTAGTTCAGTTGATAAAATTTAAAGATATAATGACGATTTAGCGTATCGATCTGGCCGCTGCCGTTGTTATTCCCCTTGATGGATGGTCATTAATGCGTTCCTTAATTTGTTACATTTTGTTATTTCAAGTCGAGAGACAATTTAAATTAATTAATGTTGAAATTCGGAGGCATTTTTTATTCAGGAAAAATAGCTCCACGGAGAGGTGTAATATTTCATTGTATTTATTTTATAAAATATACGTGTTATTCACGTTTAATTATTAGTTGATTACCTATTTTATATAGACAAATTTAGTTGTTTAATTGTCAAAGTAAAAACAATACTAAAATTGTTAACGGTGGAGGCTTTTACTTCGTTATAGATTATTTTTCACAAAAAACTTCGTTTGTATTAACATTGACTTTATTAAGTGATTATACTACCAAAAAATTTGATAATGTCAAGTTAAAATAGTCACTTAATTATAATACTTATAATTCTTCTTCTCTTCTTCTTCATTGACCACCACCCTAGGGTTCAGTCCACATCTTATGGTTTTATATAGAATTCTCCTTCAAACACAACTTATATTTTTCAGAAACAGGATGGTGGTGACCGTTACTATATATATTTTTCAATTTGCATTTGAAGAAGATTATAAAATTACATTTCTCAAAAACCAAAACCAAAAACCAAACAATACAATTTACATTAACGACTCTGACCCTTTTTATACCCATAAATACAATAAACACACAAACTCCATTTAAAACCGCATTATGAGAGAGTCGCATAAAAAATAATAAAAATAAATATCATTAAACTTTTCTTTTGCCCTTCCGCGGCGCGCCCTTTCAAAGACGAGACCGCAGTGGCGAAAATAAAATTGTGAATTCCGGACAGCAAGGAATAATACTTCGCACACAAAGGGCGGACTTTATAGAGTGGGGAAGGGTGCAAATAGATCTCGTTTGTTACCAGCGTTTCTAATATTTTCCAAGGTTCCCTTCTTGATTGCATATCTCTTTTCCTTAACTCTCCCACGGACCACTTCTTTTAACCTATAAATCATCAAGGTCACCACCACCACCCCCCAAAACCCTCACCCCGCACCGCTGCAGAAACATTCGCCGCTAACGAGGATCAAAGAAAAGGGCCAACCTATTTAGTTACACAATTTCGCTTGACTTTGAAGCGTCTGACATTAGAATTCTTCGTTTCCGACCCTAATTTATATTTTTAAGGTTAAGCAGCATTTTTTTAAATAAAATTATAATATGTGGATATAAAATAATGCATAATTTATCACCTAGTTTTCGAGATATTCGCACCTCATCAGAGTTAATTGCAATTTGAATTTGTACATTTTTCAAGCGATTAAAAAAATATTTTTAAGAAATGCTACAAACTTAAAATTTATGAAATTTACTTGTAATTCATTTAGCTAATTAATAAATAAAATATAATGGAATACATTTGCCTTAATTTTGAGATATTTGCATTTTATCAGAGATTTTTGTAATTGGAATTTGTTTATTTTTCAAACGCTTGTAAAATTGAAAAAAATATATTTTTCAAACTTAAAATACGGTAAAATTACTAAATATGCATATGGTTATAAAATATTGTAAACATATTTAAATTCACTTATCTAGATTTTGACTTATTTATACATAATCAGAGTTCGTGGAAATTTGAATTCGATTATTTTTCCTACCGCTTGAAACTTGAGAAAAACAACTGCTACAATCTTAAAATTTACTAAATTTACCTAATGTAATCCTATTATTTAATAACGTTTATATATTATTGTATTTATTGCCTAAATTTTGAAATAATTGCACCTAATCAGAGCTTGTTTGTTTTAAAATCGTTTATTTTTCAAACGCTTTAAAAAAATATAAAAACAAATGCTACAAACTTAAAATTAAAAAAATTATGCTCGTAATTTATCTAGTTATAAACAAAAGTTAAAAGAATGTATAATATATTACCTAGTTTTCGAGATATTCGCACCTCATCAGTGTTAATTGCAATTTGAATTTGTACATTTTTCAAGCGCTTGAAAAAATATTTTTAAGAAAATCTAGAAACCTAAAATTTAGGAATTTTAGCTATTATTTATTTAGATAAGTTATCAAGGTAAAATAATTGTATATTATTGTCTAAATTTTGAGATATTTTTATGTAAACAGAGCTTCTTTTAATTTGAATTTGTTTATTTTTTAAACGCTTGTAAAATTGAAAAAAATAATTTTTATAAACTTAAAATACGGTAAAATTACTACATATTCATATGGTTATAAAATAATGTAAACATATTTAAGATTACTTACTTATGTTTTGACTTATTTTTTCATAATCAGAGTTCGTGGCAATTTGATTTCGTCTATTTTTCCAACCACCTAAAAATTAAGAAAAACAATTGCTACAATCTTAATATTTACTAAATTTACCTAAAATTTAATCTTATTAGTTAAAAATGCTTATATATTGTTATACTTATTACCTAAATTTCGAAATAATTGCACCTAATCAGAGCTTGTTTGTTTTAAATTCGTTAATTTTTCAAACGCTTTAAAAATATATAAAATCAAATGCTACAAACTTAAAATTCAAAAAATTATGTTTAAAATTCATCTAGTTATAAACAAAAGTTAAAATATTGCATAATTTATCACCTAGTTTTCGAGATATTCGCACCCCATCAGATTTAATTGCAATTTGAATTTGTACATTTTTCAAGCGCTCGAAAAAATATGTTTAAGGAATGCTACAAACGTAAAATTTAGAAAATTTAGTTATAATTTATTTAAATAAGTAATCAAATTAAAATAATTGTATATTATTGTCTAAATTTTAATAGCTTCTTATAATTTGAATTTGTTCAATTTTCAAACGCCTAAAAATCAAGAAAAACAATTGCTACAAACTTAAAATTTACCTAAAATTTTCTTATAATTTATCCATTTTTTAAATGTTTAAATATTTTCTATTTATTACCTAGGTTTTGAAATGATTGGCCCTAATCAGAGCTTGTTGCAAATTGATAACATTAATTTTTCAAGCGCTTAGAAAAAATAAAAACAATTGTTACAAATTTGAAATTTGTTAAAAATATTACTTAAAATTTATAGTAATATAAAATAATGTAAAAATATTGGAACAATAATTACCTAGATTTTGAGTTATTTGGACGTAATCAGAGTTCATTACAATTTAAATTCCTTAATTTCTTATAGCTCTTGAAAAATTAGAAAAAACAACAATTTTTAGCTTAAAATTGAGCAAAATTGCTTAATAATAAATCCAGCTGTAAAATTTTGTAATAATAGTGAAATATTTATTACGTATATTTCGAGATATTTGCGTATAATCAGTATTCATTTTAATTTAAACTTGTTTATTTTTTAAGTGCTTGAAAAAAATTGAAAAACAATAACTACACACTTAAAATTTAATAAAATTACTAAATACGCATTTAACTGTAAAATTATTTAATAATATTGTAATATTTATTGTTTATATTTTGAATAATTTGCACATAAACAGGGTTAGTTGCAATTTAAGTTTGTTTATATTTTAAGCGCTTGGAAATTTAGAAAAAAATAATTGATACAAATTTAAAATTCAGTGAAACTAGTTAAAAATTATCTCGTTATTAAATAGTGTTTATATATTAGAACATTAGTTACTTATATTATGAAATAATTGAAGATAATCGGTGTTGTTCCAATTTGGACTGGATTTATTTTTCAAGCTCTTAAAAAATTTAAAAAAACAATTGTCACAAATTTAAAAACATAGGAAAATAACTGATAATTCATCAAGCTATATATAAGATGTTTTACCGCCTCATCAATTACAAAGATTTCGAAATATTTGCACGTAATCAGAGTTTGTTGCAATATGATTTTCATTTGTAATTTAAGTGCTTGAAAATTGGCAATTATAATTGTTAAAAACTTTAAATTAATTGAAACTGCCTAAAATATTTTTGGCTATTAAATATTTTTAAATATTACAATAATCAGAAATTATATTTTGAAATAATTGTACGTAATTAGAGCCAGTTATAATTTGAATCCGTTTATTTTTCAAGCACTTGAAAAATTATAAAAACAATTGCTATCGACTTAAAATTTACTAAAATTATTTATAAATTACCTGGTTATAAAATAATGTAAAAAATTGTAACTTTTATAATCTAGGTTTCGATATATTGGCATATAATCAGAGTTCGTTGTAATTTAAATTTCTTAATTTTTAAGTGCTTCAAAAAATTAGAAAATGAATAGTTACAAATAAAAAATTTAATAAAATTGCTTACAGTATATTTGGCTATAAAATGGTTAAAAACAATTGAAATATTTATTGCCTAAATTTTGAGATATTTGAATGTAATCAGAGATCGATGCGATTTGAATTCGTTTACATTTCAAGCGCTTGAATAAATAGTAAAACAATTACTATACACTCAAAATTTTGTAAAATTACTTATATTATATTTGGCTGCTTATATAGGTAGAAATATAGCAACATTCTATTTTTAAATTTTGAATTACTGAACTTGCTTATTTCTAAAGTGTTTGGAACAATGATAGAGAATTGTTGAAAATATAAATCTAAATAAATTAACGTGAAATTGTGTTACGATTTTTTTAATTAATTCCCAAAATTGTGACTTATGATTTAATGATTGGAGGATGGGATAGTGGCCACCCACCCATCCTACATATACATTAAAACTTATCCCACACAAAGTGTTTTAGTTTGCAGCGAAATAAAAATTAATTTCGCTTTGAGTTTATTTTTAAATAAAAGCTGTATTTAAGTGTAAGTATTAATAATTATGTAGGTTGGGTGGGTGGCTCTATCATGCCCTCTAATCACTAAATCAAGCTCCAGAGTTTATTTGTATTTATAATTATTCCCATGCCTTTTTTCAATGTATTTTTATCATCAAAATAATCGCTTAATGTAATTTTAAGTAGAAAATTTCATTTCGTTATAATAAAACTGTATTAAATTGGAATATTATATAAATGCACACATAATTACAATCAGCGCAGTCGGTAAGAATCATTAATTAATCCTACCAACTGCGCCAAAATTAAAAATTGATGGATTAATACAATAAATCTTCATATTTCAAGAAAATTTTATTTATTGCTGTGTTAAAATTATTTTTTTATGATTAATTCAATCAAAAATAATGCATAATTGTGTTATCTTATAAACTATTATATTGAAATAGTTAAAGGAATCTTATTGCATTAATTATATTCAATTAATTTTTGTAATTAATGTTATTAAATAACGTGCAATTGTAACACGAATTTTGTTAATTATTCTCAAAATTTAGGCGTATGATGTAGTGGTTGGATGGTGTGATAGAGGCCACCCACCCACCCTACATATACATATGCACTTTAAATACAAATAGTGTTTTGGTTTCCAGGAAAATAAAAAACTATTTTAGGTTGAATTTAATTTGAAATGCAAACAGTATTTTGATTGAAGTTTCAATGTATATATAGGGTGGATGGGTGGCCTCTATCCCACCCTACAATCATTATATTATAAGCCAGAGTTTTGATGAATATATAATTCAATTAATTTTTGTAATTAACGTTGCAATTGTATCACGAATTTTCTTATTTATTATCAAAACTTAGGCGTATGATGTAGTGATTTTAGGGTGGGATAGAGGCCACCCACCCACCCTACATATACATAGATACTTTAGATCCAGATAGTGTTTTAGTTTCCAGGGAAATAAAAAATTATTTTATGTTGAGTTTAATTGAAAATTCAAACAGTATTTTGATTTTAGTTTCAATGTTTATGTAGGGTGGGTGGGTGGCCTCTTTCCTACCCTTCAACCATTAAACCATAAGCCAGAGTTTTGTGGAATATATCATTACGTTCATACCTTTTCTAAATGTAATTTAAATTAAAGTTATCGATATATATAATTCAGTAAACAATTTTAACTACTCATAAAAAAGCTATGTAATTTTTTATAAATTATATCGGCGCAGTCGGTAAGTACTATTTATTAATCCTACCAACTGCGCTAAAATTAATTACCTTTATAAATAAATTAAATTATTTGTTTAATAAACTTTCAAATTGAATTTTCCAAGAAATATTATTGCTGTTTATTTTTTTAATATGAGTGTTTAGTTGAAAGGATTTTTGGAGAATATTTTTGTGATTAATGCTTATTTAATTATTTATTTAGTAATTTATTCACCCAATTTCTTGGACTTTCTTTAAAAATAAACTAAAATACATTAACGTGGAATTGTGTTACGTTTTTTTATTTATTTACAAAATTGGCATTTATGATTTAGTGATTGGAGGGTGGGATAGAGGCCACCCACCCACCCTACATATATAAAGGTACTTTAAATACAAATAGCGTTTTAGTTTGCAGCAAAATAAAAATTCATTTTAGGTTGAGTTTAATTTGAAATTCAAACAGTATTTTAATTTAAGTTTTAATGTTTATGTAGGGTGTCGATTCTCGTTTGTTTATTAATATTTATTATAAATACCCTCTTTTCAAACTAAACACTTTACTTACTGGAGTAAATTCTGTATTGTCGTCTGTAAAGAGACAATCCAATCGATGCAATTCTCTCCCTCACTCGTGTCTCTGTGATTTTCGTTTTGTTCCAAATCCATTCGATAGTTTTCCGATCTCTTTTACACCAGTCTATCCATATTATTTACGAGGATAGTACGAAGCTACATTGTGTTCCGTACGTGTAAAATGTATTTGGTGTATATAGTTTCCATTCTAAACGTTACTGTACGCGGTTTGGCCGTTTAATTTCCAGATTAAAGTCTCAACAAGTGAAACGAAAAATAAGACACGATATTGTCATTCTTTATGTCTTGTTATATGTTTAATAGAACTTATATTTATAGAGTAATATTAATTCGTACAAACTAACCACATTATTTATTACTTGTTTCTTTAATTTGTATATAATTGTTTTAATAAAGATGTTATTTTCTCTGTTAATTCATTTATTTTTTAACAATGAATTAATAATTGAGAATGTACATTTTTAGTCTATAATGTATATGTTTTAATAAAACCATTTTCTTAAATGCAGATTTTCTCTGTACAAAAGCAGATAACCTAGTTTTCTTAATAATTCCACTTGCTTCAGTTCAGCTTTCCCACGAAGTGGGAAATTTTAACATGTGTCAATAGGGAATGATTCTAAATTCAATTAGGAAGCGAATTATGTTATTAAGCAGTTATGAACTCGCCTTTGTGTGCGGTGAAATTGGTGTGCATAAATTTTAATCTAGAGGTAAGAATAAATCGTAGAAATATGAGATGTTGTAGTTCATATAAAATTACTAAAAATTTGTGATATACATAATAAGATATTTAATTGAACAATAAATGTGAAACCCTCTCAATTGTGTTGTTTTATTTCAATATAATAAGATGACTTTTTGATTAATGAATACAAATAAATATTACTTAAATCAATCGTATAATCTTTTATATTTTTGACTAAAGTAATGATTTAACTTATTAATTATTTAATATTTCTACCTGCTAAATAATTACTTTTTTTAATAATTATTTTTATACGTTTGAACATTCTAAATGATAATGCATCGAACGCATAAAGCCGCTGCCGCAATAATAATTCGCCCTCTCGTTTCCCCCGTAGTCAGCCCCAAAAAATGAAATAACTATTTGAAAGTTTTCGCCGTATTTGTTATTCATGTGTGGCTGGAACATTGCCCACGTCTATTTATATTAACTCGGCAACGATTGTGAACGTTTTCCTCTCGCTCGTCGGCGCCTTTTTCCCCGCTGCCCGCGGACGAAGACAGAAGAACGAAAATATAGTAACGTATGTTTCCGCGGAATTCAATTCACGATTCCCCGGGCCGAATTGTAATTTCAAAATGCTCAGAATTCTGAATTGGATTCGATGAGGTCGCGCCGTAATGCACGAACATGTTGTATATATATTCGGCGACGTGGTTGGGTAATCGAGTGCTGCAGTTCCTCCTATTCCTTTCAATTTTAATATATGTAAGTAATTATGGAATAAATATGACCTGTTTAATCGATTAGGGATGATAAGTCCGTAGATGATTATACAGGAGCATCAATGGAAACCAAGACACGTATTAATCTAATGCCGCTCATGTTTAACGTTTATTTATCTAAATACGTCTTCAAAGGTGCTCTTCACATTCTGTCAGTATCGTCTCCCTTCATATTAAAACATAAAAGATAACTACAAGATCTTTCAGCGCGCGTAGAACCTTAAAATACAAATCGTAATTTTTATTGCCCGGCGCATCCACCATTTATACACATTTGAATTAAAATATTCTTAATATCGTAGCAGTAAAGTAATAAAGAACAAACTTTTAATCCCCTCAATTAACTACTTATTTACAGTTTACGAAACTTATTATTAAATTTTTAATTGTTTATTTTCGTATAAAATTTGAATTAACAACTTTATAATTATTTTCAATTTCCACAATTTTATTCGCTGAATCTTTAATTGATCTAATTAACTAACAACTTTATGACGTTAATTCTAGATATTGTTTAATTTTATTTGTTTTAAAATCCAATTCATTAAACAATATTTATAATTAATTAATAATAAATATTTTGAATCGTTATAACGTTCTATAATAATTTATTTGTTTAACATTTTTTAAATAAAATTTAAATTGTGTTCGTAGACAATTAAATAAAACACATCGTACGTACAAGTCTCCACTGTAGTATTCTTTCCCGAGTGTGTGTGAATTATAAATTAAGTGCTCTCCTTCACTCATTTTCCCTTTTAGATTTTGCGCTCGCGCGCACGAAACACTTTTGAAACGTTCCACGGGTATGTAAAATGAAAATTTAACGTTCCCCGTGCAAAAAAAAAAACGTTGTAAAGATAAAGAACGCCCGATGTAAAACTTAATGCTCTTTTTACATTTATTTTATTTGCGAGTCGTTATCCTCTTTACGCAGTATCGTGCTTCAAACGGTTTTCCCGTCAAATTGAAAGCGACTTGATGGCCTGAGAAAAAGTACTTATCTACGCTGAAAATGAATTATTATTTATTTAGATGGAAAGTTTGTATTTAAAAATAAAACTATGCTCTTTTAATTTTCAATATCCTGAATTACTGATAGGAATAAAGAACATGTTTACCTTGATTAGAACTAAAAAACATTTGGTTATTTTCACAGAAACTAACCAAATAATTTTAAATTCTAATCAAGAGAGTTCAACAATGTTTCAATAAGCAAATAATTAAATATAGACAATGATTACTATGTGATAATCCAAATTTACACAGAGTTTTCAATTCAGTTTCTGATAAGAGTTATATCAATCGAAATCTGTTTGCATCTGTTGATTAATTAATTAGTTTTTCTTAGGATGGTTTATTTATAAATAAATTATTTTATTTAATATCTAATATTAACTCACTAGCCAGAATTATTTGATGATTATCATCACCAGTTACCAATAACTATAATGTGTCTTAAACTTCTATGTTTAAATTTTAATTCAGTGTATTTGTGTATTTATTTTTATGTACTTTTTTAATAGAACTTGTAAAGTAAATTAATAATAAATGTATCAAATTTTTTAAAAGTGTAAAAAACATTTTTTTTACAGTAATCAGTAATAATAAACCCAATAAAACAAATTTATTTATATATCGTATTCTACCATTTAGTATTTTTTAGGATATTTCATTCATTTCATTCACAGATATAACACAATTAATAAATATAGATTCCGATAAATTTACCATTGACTCTGTATTAATACGTTTTGAGTTTCCATTTGTTTGTGTGCAGTGTGTATGCATTTTTTATAATCGTATTTTATGTTGTGAACAAATTTATACACAATTTTTCGATATCAACTGGTAAAATACAATATTTATGTTGGAATTAAACTCGATGTTTCCTAGCAGACCGTAACGCCACTGTTTATGATCCGATTTTGTAGCGATTAGAAACTAACTTTAGTTTTTTATGTGCTTTTTATAATCTGATTTATGATTGTAGTTATAAATTTACGAAAGTAAAAGTATTGGAATTATTAAAATTTAATACATTTTTGAATTATATTTATCCTTGTCCACAACACCAACTGATCAGTATATCGGTTGTAGTGATTGAATAATCTGTTAACTGTCAGCTGTCAGCTGTAAAGTATCAGCTGTCAACTGTCAAATGTCAACTATCAACTATCAACTGTCAATTTGACAAATACAGCACTAATAACCTTTCTTCACAATTTTACTTGATTAACCAAATGTACATTTCGGACACAAAGTGACCATTATCTCTGCTAATCTATTGATAATGTTCACTTTGTATCCGAAATGTACATTTGGTTAATCAAATAAAATTGTGAAGAAAGGTTATTAGTGCTTTATTTGTCAAATTAATTTGATCTTCACGTAACTCAAGCAACCAATTTATCAACTGTCAGTTGTTAACTGTCAATAGTCAACTATTAACTATCATTTATCAACTATCAACTGTCAATTGTTAATTGTCAATTTTAAATTATCATTTATGAATTGTCAACTGTCAACTGTCACCTATCAACTATTAATTATCAACTGTTTACTATCATCTGTCCTTTTGCTCTTCTGCCCTTCTGCCTTCTGTCCTTCTGCCTTTTGCCCTTCTGCCTTCTGTCCTTCTGCCTTTTGCCCTTCTGCCTTCTGTCCTTCTGCCTTCTGCCCTTCTGCCTTCTACCCTTCTGCCTTCTGCCCTACTGTTGTCTGTCTTTTGCTTTTTGCCTTCTGCCTTCTGCCTTTTGCGTTCTTCCTTCTGCCTTCTATTACCTTACAGCTGTCATTTTACATACTATCAACTGTTATTTATTATTTGTCTACTGTATTTTGATGTGTGATATGTGTCATCCCATTATGGTGCTGTTGTTTTATTTATTAAATTACCAGAAAAAATAAACTGCCATTTACATTTACCAAGTGTTATCTTTGAACTGTCATTTTTTATCCATCAACTGTCAACTGTATTCTATTATCTATCAGCTACTATCAACTGTTACACACCAATATTCCTTATCTGTCATCTTGTATTTAGTTTGTGTCATCTTATTATTTGTTTATTTCAATAATAGTTTAGAAAGTTAAAAATGTTAATAAATATAAACTACTTTAAATGAAAAAATAAAAGATACTTTTACTTAATTAATATCACAATGTCAACTTATTTCATTTTATAATTGACAAAAAATGATTTTGTCACTACAAATAATTTTTAACTGTTTTCTAACTTTCATTTATCAACTGACTTTTATTATTTGTTTGAAGACATTAAATTTTATAAGATTTTAATAGACAGAAAAAGGATTGTATGTGTTTCTATAACACCTTTCAAATGTTACTAAATGTCATTTGTTAACTGCCATTTATTACCTATCTTCGATTAACTGTCATTCGCCATTCGTCAGCTGTTTTATCTATTATTTGATGTTTATTATCTGTTAACTATCAATGGTCATTTTATCTACCAATTGTCCTCTGGCATTTGTCATCTGTCACTTGGAATTTGTTATTTGCATCTTATTATTCGTATAATTCGATTATGTTTTAAAAAAATAAGAAAGTGAACTGAGAATTTATGTTTTTTCATTGACAAAAAAGAAATTCTGCCACTTTAAAGATCTGTTATTTTAGAACTATCATTTTTGTCTGTCATATGACATCTGTCATCTGTCAAATTTTTTTGATATTTGTTACCTAACATGCATTATAGGATTTTCTTGTTTTGTCTTTTCATTAACAGAAAAATAACTGTTATTTGTTCATTCTCATCAATATACTCTTAGCTGTCATCTGTTATCTGTTATCTATTTAATCTTAACTGGTATTTGCAAACTAATATCAATCAATTGTTTTCTTTGATATGTAACAAAAGAACCACCATCTATCAATAGTTATCTTCCATCTGTTAACCGTCTTTTGTTATTTATTTCCTGTCATTAAATTATGTTGTTTTTTTATTATTTAAACTAACAAACAAAAGAAACTATTATCTATCATCTATCATCTGTATTCCGTTATCTCTCATCTGTTATCTGTTATCTATCATCTATCATCTGTCATCTTCCATCTATCATTCTTATATTTCATATTCTATCTACCATCTGTCTATCAATTGTTTTGTTTTTTTTAAACGTGTCATCTATTAACGTTTTATTTTCCTATTATATTGTTTGTGTTTCGTTCTTTAATTAACAGAGAAACAGTTGTCATCTGTTAATTCTTCTTTGTTGTTTATCAACCCTCGTCTGTTATTTACCCTCAAATATCAAATGGTATTTGCAAACTAATATCCATCAATTTTTTTCTGTCATTTATCACATAAAAACCATCATCTAACAACTGGTGTACGTCAACTGTCTTTTGTTATGTGTTTCCTGTCAATAAATTATGTTGTTTTTTTATTAATAAATGAACAGGCAAAATAAACTATCACTTTTATCTGTTATCTGTTATTTGTCATTTGTTATGACAAATGATACCTTTTATTTATAATTTATCATCTGTCATCTGTGATATATCATCAGTCATCTAACATCTCCAATCTCTCAGCTGTCATCTCTCATTTGTCTTTTCCCATTTCCCATTTGTCTATAAAAAATTTCTATCATCTCTAATTTGCTTTTTTTGATATTTTTTACCTGTCATCTTATTATGTTATTTTTGTTTTGATTTTAAATTAACATAAAAAGAACTCTTATTTGTTAATTCTCATCTATCCGCTGCTATCAACTGTCTTTTGTTATGTGTTACTTTTCTTTGAATTATGTTGCTTTATTATTATTTAAATTAACAGATAATTGGAACTATTATCTGTTATATGTCCTCTATCATCTTTTATCTTTCATATGTCATCTGTCACCTCCCATCCCCCGTTCCCAATCTTTCATCTGTCATCTTTCATATCCCCTTTGTCTATCAATTCTTGTCATTATTTGCTATATGTCAATCATCATCATCATCATCATATATCAATACTGTTTGAAAATTTTTATCTGTCATCCCATTAAATTGTTTGTGTTTTCTCTTTAAATTAACAGAAAGAGTACAGCCATTTATCAATTGTTACCTATCATATGCCAACCGTCTTTTGTTATGAGTTACCTGTTGAATTGAATTATGTTGAATTTTTTATTATTCAAATTAACAGACAAAAGAAAAAATCATCTTTCATCCGTCATTTATCACCTTGCATCTGTCATCTATCATCTGTCATCAATAATATATTATCTGTCATCTTTCATCTCTCATATCTGGCATCTCCATCTATCAATTAAGCAACTAATGTCATATTGACATTAATCAAATATTTACAAACATTTTACAAATTATAAGCAAAATGCTTAGTGATTTAATCATAAATTAAAATAAATATCTACAGTTGTAGAAAGAATCCGGAGAAATTCTAGAATAAATGAAACATTCCATCAGGGTTTGAATGGAGGAACATTCTGAAGAATGTAGTTCGCCTGTAATTCCTGTGCTCAAAATTTAGTGTATTTTTTATGTATGTGTCTATTAATGTATTTTGTTAACAGGTAATCCAAAGCATCATAATAAATAAATAAATTAAATAAATGTTATGCTGTTTTTGCTTTCTTTGTATATTAATAGAAGAAGAACTATCAGCTGTTATCTGCGATCTGTCATCTATTATGTAACATATACCATCTGTCACCTGTCATCTATCATTTGCCATTTGTGATGACAGATGACATCTGTTATCTTTAATTTATTATCTGTCATGTACCATCTACATCTCCAATTTCCCATCTGTCTTTAAGAATTTTCTGTCATCTCAAACTATTTATGATTTTTAACTTTTTATTTTAACTCAATACAATTGTTTCGCTACACTGTAGCTTCTTCAGGTGAGGAAATATAATACAAAAATGTTTACAAACTTATTTGCATTATTCACGCTATACGGCACGGAATATTGTGACCAAAATATGTGACTTTCAAAAAGTTTCACTTTGGGGATATATGGGGGTCTATTAGGGCTACTTTTTAAAATTACTTTCATAATATACAGGGTGTCCCAAAAACCCTAAAAGTATCAAAGTTGTGTTTTTTTTAATGAAACATACAGGGTGTTTTTATTGCATTTTTGGATCCTTCGATCAAAATAAGTGTGCGTTTTAATAAGGTTTTTATTACCTTAACCTTAAGGTTTTTGAAATAATTTGAATTTTGTAAAAATTTAACCTAATTTTCATGTTTCAAATAATTAAAAAGTAATTAAGTTATGCATACCAAATTTACACTGAAATGTAACAATAGATCATATTTTATTTTCCAAGTAAAATAAATTTGACACACATTCGCGAGCAATACGCCGATGTGAACGGACGTACGTACAAGCGAAATAACGAAAAGTGCTAGTTAGTGATCTAATTATTAACTCATCTCGTATCAAATCCCCTGCCGTGTGAGTTCCGTCAGACTATGGAGAGTGACGGAAGCGACGCAATGGAAACCGATGATGCCGGTTTCACCAAGGCAAAAGGAAAAAGAGGGCGGCCCCCCAAATTCAAAACGGCAAAAAAACCCCACGTGTCAGGTAACTTACCTAAAACTTCTAATAAAACGCTACAAGTGATACTACAAAGAATTACACAACAAAACCAGCATGACACACAAGTATCATCACGCTCTCAACCAACACCACATCTCTCCACACAGACTACTAACATCGCCAAACAAACCTTCTCACAACAGTATGCACAAACCAGCAGTTCAACCACTTCACAATATACACCTGTAAATACAGCACATACACAAGAGCAATCATTCACACAATCAAAAGTACAAAACACCCAACAACGCCATTATAAAAACACATTTACACTCTCGACAGTGGTCGAAATGTCGAGATTACAGTTCACAGCAGCTTGGTTTGATCACAAATATGACACTAACGCACTAATAATAAAAACAATACGGGGATTTATTGTTAAAAGCAATCTGGAAAAAGAAACAGTCATACATTACTTAAAATCCTTGCAGAAAGAGCGTGTTGTGCACGAGTTTAGCGAATGGCGCTCCTCACGTACACAAGACAACGGATCCCCCTCCACTTCCAATCCACGCGCAGCGCCCGCGCCTTCATACTGTTTAATTATTAAAGGCGTAGAACAAAAGATAGAAGACACAATGATCAGTGCGCGCCTGCAGGAGCTGGGAATAACGCACCGTTACTGCCGCAGAATCGTTGCAAAAAAAGACAACCATAAAACTCACATGATAAGAGTTATTACGGGATCATTAGATTCCTTTTCAAAATTGTTGCGGGATCAATTCCCGTTTTTATGTAGGATCTACAACGTCGTTGAGAGTATGCCTCCCGCGCCAATCCCGGTCCCGTGCAACCGATGTAACAAATTCGACCACATCACAGCAAACTGTCAAGCAGCGGTACAATGCGCAAAATGCTTAGAAAACCACCCAACAGCAACTTGCGAAACAACACTACCCCCAAAATGCAAGACATGTGGAAGCACAGACCATGGGGCTTGGTCCACTAAGTGTCCGAAGAGGCCCCAAAAACCAATAGAAGGAATCCCCAATATAAAAATCATTAATCAAAACAAAAAATCGGCACAAATTGACAAAGACTTGACAAAAAACACAAGAATTCACTCACCCATCACACATCATGATTTTATCATCGACGTTTACACGACTAAAATTAACGATCCGACGAACACAGACAGACAAGAACTGCTAAAAAAATTAAGGACAAGATTCATCGACTCATTTCAAATCGACACACATGTGAATTTTTCTGGAAATAAAATGTTCATAGTAATGTTTGACCTCCACACCCCCAATGAAAGCCCCCCAGTAGTGCCATTCTCCGGAATACACACTGGACTCACACATATTAACAGCAATGTCTAATATAAATTTCATGTATACAAACATTAACTCCTTAAACAATAAGTCCCATTTACTATCCCATTTCCTTACCAACAATCCAATCCACATTAAATTACTAGTTGAAACCAAGTCCAACAAACCCTTTCCATTAAAAAACTGGTCCTATATTCAAATCCCTGCAACTAATCCCATTCAAAATACGCGGGGTGGCTCAATGGTGGCGGCGCGCCCGGAAATAACGCTCGGTAAAGCCAACCCACCGTGTATTAACAATTCTATGAATGAATGTCTGCATTGCACCGTTGAGCTACCTTCATATAAACTGCACATTTTCCTTGTCTACGTCCATCACTCCTCTCCCATCGAAGACACTATTTTCACCAAAGCTTCCCTATATGACCATGCCATTATAATCGGAGACTTCAACTTAAACAAACAAAAAACGAAACAGTTAACCTCATTTATTTCTAATTCCAACTTCATTCGCATACCTACCAATCCCACTTTTATCATGTCTGATAAACAATCATCCACACCCGATATCCTTCTTTGTACCAACAATATTAAACCCCTAATTCATAACTTAGAACTTATCCCCGATTTGGGCTCAGATCATCTCTCAATTAAATTCTCACTATCCATTTCCCCCCCAACTCCTGCTCCCCCTAAAACCATATACCTATTCAAGGACAGCGACATCGACGGAATAACTAATGACTTGACAGATTTTATTGAATCCCATCAAATCATTAATCCTGATTCCATATCCCTATTCTTAAACAAATTATCCAATTCCATCCTAAATAATACGCCGAAATGCTCCAAAAAACCCTTCAAATATCCACTGCCCCCCTATATCCTCAAACTAATTAAATATAAGCGACAACTCTACAGAGATTTTAGACAGACTGAAGACGTTACATTAAAACAGAAATTTAATAAATTGACAAAGGACATTCACAAATTAATAATTCAATATAAAAGTAATTTATGGGTTAAATCATGCGAAACCATTAATGAGATGCATGGCAAAAATTACTGGCAAGAAATAAAAAAGCTAAGTAAATATCGTAAATCGGACTTCATCCAGAAAATCAAAGACCCAATGACAAATGAAACGACAACGGACGAATCAAAAATCACAGAAATTTTTGCTAATCATTTTAAAAACTCTTATAAAGTAACACAGAACGACGACTATGACCAAACATTTAAAGACCTAATAGACAAATGGTACGAAGATTTCCAAAACTCCCAAATTCCAATAATCCCAAATGATGAAATAAGTGAGGACGACTATTACGAAATTTTAAACCGAGGGAAAAATACAGCCCCAGGTTATGATGGTATTCCCAGGCTAATTCTGAAATCCCTCCCCCTACATATCCATTCCTACATAATTAAAATTTTTAATCACATATACCATACGCAAAAAATACCACCCGAATGGAAAAAAGGAATAATTACCTGTATCCCCAAACCTAATACCGATCCTCTTCATCCTAGCAGTTACCGCCCAATTACCCTACTTCCCGTTCTTGGAAAAATGTTTGAAGCTCTCCTCAAACGCAAAATAATGTGCCATATTTCTAGTTTCATCCCAGAATACCAGTTTGGCTTCCTAGAGCACAAATGCACAACCCTCCCACTAGCTATTCTCGCTTCTAACTGCCAAACAGCAGGCCTTGAAGGAAATAAATCCGCGATCGTCTTTCTAGACATCAAAAAAGCTTTCGATTCCGTTTGGCACCGAGGTCTGCTGTTTAAATGCAGTTCCCTTAAACTCCCAACCCATCTATTATATCTCCTAGACAGTTTCCTACACAACCGCTCCCTTCAAATCAAACACCTCAGTTCCCTATCAAACTCATTTTCACCAGAGCAAGGCCTACCTCAAGGTTCACCTTTATCTCCCATTCTTTACAATCTCCTTGTGCACGATATCTATCATCCTAATCCAAAATATTTCAATAAATCCGCCTATCCACTCCTTTACGCCGATGATACCGCCCTAATTACCCACGCCCCCACTCTCCCCAAAGCCCTCAGCACCCTACAGGGCATGATAGACCGCATAGAGACCTGGTTTGCAAAATGGCGCATTTCCATCAATCCTAACAAATCCCAACTTCTTCTTCCCTTTCACAGACTTAAGGATCCGCTTCCCTCAATATCGATAAATGGTCAAAATATATATCCCTCCGTCACCTGCAAATACCTAGGTATAACATTCGACACTAAATTAACCTTCAAAAGTCACTCCTCTTCCCTTAAAGCAAAAGTCAAGCAAAGGGCGGCGCATTTCAGAGGCCTAACGTACAAAAAACAAGGTACAAATATTCAAACCAGCACGCATATCTATAAAATGATCTGCCGCCCTCTGCTTGACTATTCTGCCATCCTCTTCTACAACCCTCACCCAGTAACCTTACGGAACTTTCAAGTCGCAGAAAGATCAGCCCTTAGGGTGCTAACGAAAATCCGACATCCCCAAAATCCTCTCCACAACCCTTCCAATCCATTGCTTTATGATTCGACAAAGGTAATCCCAATTCAAGAAAGACTATCCTCACTTTCCAAAAAATTTGCTCAAAATCCTAACTACTTCCAAATCCTAAATGCACTATGCATTCCCAGAAACAAAAACATTATCCCTAAACGTAAATTCCCTTCCTTAACATTACACGAATTCATTTCATCATTTCATAATATTAATGACGCTTCAATTACGAACTAATTTAAGACAGGAACTTTACAAAGACAGTTAGCAATCATGACGTCTCAAGAAATGACAAGGACTTAATTAAAAAATTAAAAAAACAGGCGGAAAGACCTATGGTCGATAGCCGATTGTCAAATACTAGATTCGTTTTTTTAATGCTATGTATGTTAATTATTTTTATTATATACGATATGTATTTGTCAATAAAGATGTTTGTATATATAAGAAATAACAATAACAATAAGAAATAACAATAACAATAAGAATAAGAAATAACAATAACAATAACAATAAGAAATATCAATAACTATAAGAAATAACAATAACAATAACAATAAGAAATAACAATAACAATAACAAAAAGAAATAACAATAACAAGAGGAAATAACAATAACAATAAGAAATAACAATAACAATAAGAAATAACAATAACAATAAGAAATAACAATAACAATAAAAATAGCAATAACAATAAGAAATAACAATAACAATTAGAAATAACAATAACAATAAGAAATAACAATAACAATAAGAAATAACAATAACAATAAGAAATAACAATAACAATAAGAAATAACAATAACAATAACAATAACAAAAAGAAATAACAATAACAATAAGAAATAACAATAACAATATGTAATAACAATAACAATAAGAAATAACAATAACAATAAGAAATAACAATAACAATAAGTAATAACAATAACAATAAGAAATAACAATAACAATAAGAAATAACAATAACAATAAGAAATAAAAATAGCAATAAGAAATAACAATAACAATAAGAATTAAAACACTTTAACTTTGTTTGTATAACACTGTATTTATTTTGTGACTATAGTTTCGGTAACTAAACGTGCCATTATCAAACATAAAGTGAAACTATAGTCACAAAATAAATACAGTGTTATACAAACAAAGTTAAAGTGTTTTAATTAGTGTTCAACATGTATAACGAAGTAGATGCCTTAAAAATAAATAAAAAAAATAACAATAAGAAATAACAATAACAATAAGAAATAACAATAACAAAAAGAAATAACAATAATAATAAGAAATAACAATAACAATAAGAAATAACAATAACAATAAGAAATAACAATAACAATAAGAAATAACAATAAAAATAAGAAATAACAATAACAATAAGAAGGAACAATAACAATAAGAAATAACAATAACAATAACAATAAGAAATAACAATAACAATAAGAAACAACAATAACAATAAGAAATAACAATAACAATAAGAAATAACAATAACAATAATAAATAACAAAAACAATAAGAAATAACAATAACAATAAGAAATAACAATAACAATAAGAAATAACAATATCAATAAGAAATAACAATAACAATAAGAAATAACAATAACAATAAGATATAACAATAACAATAAGAAATAACAATATGTAATAACAATAACAATAAGAAATAACAATAACAATAAGAAATAACAATAACAATAAGTAATAACAATAACAATAAGAAATAACAATAACAATAAGAAATAACAATAACAATAACAATAAGAAATAACAATAACAAAAAGAAATAACAATAACAATAAGAAATAACAATAACAATAAGTAATAACAATAACAATAAGATATAACAATAACAATAAGAAATAACAATATGTAATAACAATAACAATAAGAAATAACAATAACAATAAGAAATAACAATAACAATAAGTAATAACAATAACAATAAGAAATAACAATAACAATAAGAAATAACAATAACAATAACAATAAGAAATAACAATAACAAAAAGAAATAACAATAACAATAGGAAATAACAATAACAATAACAATAAGAAATAACAATAACAATAAGAAATAGCAATAACTATAAGAAATAACAATAACAATAAGAAATAACAATAACAATAAGAAATAACAATAACAATAAGAAATAACAATAACAATAAGAAATAACAATAACAATAAGAAATAACAATAACAATAGGAAATAACAATAACAATAAGAAATAACAATATCAATAAGAATTAACAATAACAATAAGAATTAACAATAACAATAAGAAATAACAATAACAATAAGAAATAACAATAACAATAAGAAATAACAATAATAATAAGAAATAAAAATAACAATAAGATATAACAATAACAATAGGAAATAACAATAACAAAAAGAAATAACAATAACAATAGGAAATAACAATAACAATAAGAAATAACAATAACAATAGGAAATAACAATAATAAATAACAATAACAATAAGAAATAAAAATAACAATAAGAAATAACAATAACAATAAGAAATAACAATAACAATAAGAAATAACAATAACAATAAGAAATAACAATAAGAAATAACAATAACAATAAGAAATAACAATAACAATAAGAAATAACAATAACAATAAGAAATAACAATAGCAATAAAAAATAACAATAACAATAAGAAATAACAATAACAAGAGGAAGTAACAATATCAATAAGAAATAACAATAACAATAAGAAATAATAATAACAATAAGAAATAACAATAACAATAAGAAAGAACAATAACAATAAGAAATAACAATAACAATAAGAAATAACAATAACAATAAGAAATAACAATAACAATAAGAAATAACAATAACAATAAGAAGGAACAATAACAATAAGAAATAACAATAACAATAAGAAATAACAATAACAATAAGAAATAACAATAAGAAATAACAAAATCAATAAGAAATAACAATAACAATAAGAAATAACAATAACAATAGGAAATGACAATAACAATAAGAAAAAACAATATCAATAAGAAATAACAATAACAATAAGAAATAACAATAACAATAAGAAATAACAATAACAATAAGGAATAACAATAACAATAAGAAATAACAATAAGAATAAAAAATAACAATAACAATAAGAAATAACAATAACAATAAGAAATAACAATAACAATAAGAAATAACAATAACAATAAGAAATAACAATAAAAATAAGAAATAACAATAACAATAAGAAATAACAATAACAATAAGAAATAACAATAACAATAAGAATAAGAAATAACAATAACAATAACAATAAGAAATAACAATAACAATAACAATAAGAAATAACAATAACAATAACAAAAAGAAATAACAATAACAAGAGGAAATAACAATAACAATAAGAAATAACAATAACAATAAGAAATAACAATAACAATAAGAAATAACAATAACAATAAGAAATAACAATAACAATAAAAATAGCAATAACAATAAGAAATAACAATAACAATTAGAAATAACAATAACAATAAGAAATAACAATAACAATAAGAAATAACAATAACAATAAGAAATAACAATAACAATAAGAAATAACAATAACAATAAGAAATAACAATAACAATAACAATAACAAAAAGAAATAACAATAACAATAAGAAATAACAATAACAATAAGAAATAGCAATAACAATAAGAAATAACAATAACAGTAAGAAATAACAATGACAATAAGAAATAACAATAACAATAAGAAATTACAATAACAATAAGAAATAACAATAAGAATAAGAATTAACAATAACAATAAGAAATAACAATATCAATAAGAATTAACAATAACAATAAGAAATAACAATAACAATAAGAAATAACAATAACAATAAGAAATAACAATAACAATAAGAAATAACAATAACAATAAGAAATAACAATAACAATAGGAAATAACAATAACAATAACAATAAGAAATAACAAGAACAAAAAGAAATAACAATAAGAATAGGAAATAACAATAACAATAAGAAATAACAATAAGAATAGGAAATAACAATAACAATAATAAATAACAATAACAATAAGAAATAACAATAACAATAAGAAATAAAAATAACAATAAGAAATAACAATAACAATAAGAAATAACAATAACAATAAGAAATAAAAATAACAATAAGAAATAACAATAACAATAAGAAATAACAATATCAATAAGAAATAACAATAACAATAAGAAATAACAATAACAATAGGAAATAACAATAACAATAACAATAAGAAATAACAATAACAAAAAGAAATAACAATAACAATAGGAAATAAAAATAACAATAAGAAATAACAATAACAATAAGAAATAACAATAACAATAACAAAAAGAAATAACAATAACAATAGGAAATAACAATAACAATAAGAAATAACAATAACAATAAGATATAACAATAACAATAAGAAATAACAATAACAATAAGAAATAACAATAACAATAAGAAATAGCAATAACAATAAGAAATAACAATAACAATAAGAAATAACAATAACAATAAGAAATAGCAATAACAATAAGAAATAATAATAACAATAAGAAATGACAATAACAATAAGAAATAACAATAACAATAAGAAATAACAATATCAATAAGAATTAACAATAACAATAAGAAATAACAATAACAATAAGAAATAACAATAATAATAAGAAATAACAATAACAATAAGAAATAACAATAACAATAAGAAATAACAATAACAATAGGAAATAACAATAACAAAAAGAAATAACAATAACAAAAAGAAATAACAATAACAATAGGAAATAACAATAACAATAAGAAATAACAACAAGAAATAACAATAACAATAAGAAGTAACAATAACAATAAGAAATAACAATAAGAAATAACAATAACAATAAAAAATAACAATAACAATAAGATATAACAATAACAATAAGAAATAACAATAACAATAAGAAATAACAATAACAATATGTAATAACAATAACAATAAGAAATAACAATAACAATAAGAAATAACAATAACAATAAGTAATAACAATAACAATAAGAAATAACAATAACAATAAGAAATAACAATAACAATAAGAAATAAAAATAACAATAAGAAATAACAATAAGAAATAACAATAACAATAACAATAAGAAATAACAATAACAAAAAGAAATAACAATAACAATAACAATAAGAAATAACAATAACAATAAGAAATAGCAATAACTATAAGATATAACAATAACAATAGGAAATAACAATAACAAAAAGAAATAACAATAACAAAAAGAAATAACAATAACAATAGGAAATAACAATAACAATAAGAAATAACAATAGGAAATAACAATAATAAATAACAATAACAATAAGAAATAAAAATAACAATAAGAAATAACAATAACAATAAGAAATAACAATAACAATAAGAAATAACAATAACAATAAGAAATAACAATAACAATAAGAAATAACAATAACAATAAGAAATAACAAGAACCATAAGAAATAACAATAACAATAAGAAATAACAATAGCAATAAAAAATAACAATAACAATAAGAAATAACAATAACAAGAGGAAATAACAATATCAATAAGAAATAACAATAACAATAAGAAATAACAATAACAATAAGAAATAACAATAACAATAAGAAATAACAATAACAATAACAATAAGAAAGAACAATAACAATAAGAAATAATAATAACAATAAGAAATAACAATAACAATAAGAAATAACAATAACAATAAGAAATAACAATAACAATAAGAAGGAACAATAACAATAAGAAATAACAATAACAATAAGAAATAACAATAACAATAAGAAACAACAATAACAATAAGAAATAACAATAACAATAAGAAATAACAATAACAATAAGAAATAACAATAACAATAAGAAATAACAAAAACAATAAGAAATAACAATAACAATAAGAAATAACAATAACAATAGGAAATAACAATAACAATAAGAAATAACAATAACAATAAGTAATAACAATAACAATAAGAAATAACAATAACAATAAGAAATAACAATAACAATAACAATAAGAAATAACAATAACAAAAAGAAATAACAATAACAATAAGAAATAACAATAACAATAAGTAATAACAATAACAATAAGATATAACAATAACAATAAGAAATAACAACAAGAAATAACAATAACAATAAGAAGTAACAATAACAATAAGAAATAACAATAACAATAAGAAATAACAATAACAATAAGAAATAACAATAACAATAAGATATAACAATAACAATAAGAAATAACAATATGTAATAACAATAACAATAAGAAATAACAATAACAATAAGAAATAACAATAACAATAAGTAATAACAATAACAATAAGAAATAACAATAACAATAAGAAATAACAATAACAATAAGAAATAACAATAACAATAAGAAATAAAAATAACAATAAGAAATAACAATAACAATAAGAAATAACAATAACAATAACAATAAGAAATAACAATAACAAAAAGAAATAACAATAACAATAGGAAATAACAATAACAATAACAATAAGAAATAACAATAACAATAAGAAATAGCAATAACTATAAGAAATAACAATAACAATAAGAAATAACAATAACAATAAGAAATAACAATAACAATAAGAAATAACAATAACAATAAGAAATAACAATAACAATAAGAAATAACAATAACAATAACAATAACAAAAAGAAATAACAATAACAATAAGAAATAACAATAACAATATGTAATAACAATAACAATAAGAAATAACAATAACAATAAGAAATAACAATAACAATAAGTAATAACAATAACAATAAGAAATAACAATAACAATAAGAAATAACAATAACAATAAGAAATAAAAATAGCAATAAGAAATAACAATAACAATAAGAATTAAAACACTTTAACTTTGTTTGTATAACACTGTATTTATTTTGTGACTATAGTTTCGGTAACTAAACGTGCCATTATCAAACATAAAGTGAAACTATAGTCACAAAATAAATACAGTGTTATACAAACAAAGTTAAAGTGTTTTAATTAGTGTTCAACATGTATAACGAAGTAGATGCCTTAAAAATAAATAAAAAAAATAACAATAAGAAATAACAATAACAATAAGAAATAACAATAACAAAAAGAAATAACAATAATAATAAGAAATAACAATAACAATAAGAAATAACAATAACAATAAGAAATAACAATAACAATAAGAAATAACAATAAAAATAAGAAATAACAATAACAATAAGAAGGAACAATAACAATAAGAAATAACAATAACAATAACAATAAGAAATAACAATAACAATAAGAAACAACAATAACAATAAGAAATAACAATAACAATAAGAAATAACAATAACAATAATAAATAACAAAAACAATAAGAAATAACAATAACAATAAGAAATAACAATAACAATAAGAAATAACAATATCAATAAGAAATAACAATAACAATAAGAAATAACAATAACAATAAGATATAACAATAACAATAAGAAATAACAATATGTAATAACAATAACAATAAGAAATAACAATAACAATAAGAAATAACAATAACAATAAGTAATAACAATAACAATAAGAAATAACAATAACAATAAGAAATAACAATAACAATAACAATAAGAAATAACAATAACAAAAAGAAATAACAATAACAATAAGAAATAACAATAACAATAAGTAATAACAATAACAATAAGATATAACAATAACAATAAGAAATAACAATATGTAATAACAATAACAATAAGAAATAACAATAACAATAAGTAATAACAATAACAATAAGAAATAACAATAACAATAAGAAATAACAATAACAATAACAATAAGACATAACAATAACAAAAAGAAATAACAATAACAATAGGAAATAACAATAACAATAACAATAAGAAATAACAATAACAATAAGAAATAGCAATAACTATAAGAAATAACAATAACAATAAGAAATAACAATAACAATAAGAAATAACAATAACAATAAGAAATAACAATAACAATAAGAAATAACAATAACAATAAGAAATAACAATAACAATAGGAAATAACAATAACAATAAGAAATAACAATATCAATAAGAATTAACAATAACAATAAGAATTAACAATAACAATAAGAAATAACAATAACAATAAGAAATAACAATAACAATAAGAAATAACAATAATAATAAGAAATAAAAATAACAATAAGATATAACAATAACAATAGGAAATAACAATAACAAAAAGAAATAACAATAACAATAGGAAATAACAATAACAATAAGAAATAACAATAACAATAGGAAATAACAATAATAAATAACAATAACAATAAGAAATAAAAATAACAATAAGAAATAACAATAACAATAAGAAATAACAATAACAATAAGAAATAACAATAACAATAAGAAATAACAATAAGAAATAACAATAACAATAAGAAATAACAATAACAATAAGAAATAACAATAACAATAAGAAATAACAATAGCAATAAAAAATAACAATAACAATAAGAAATAACAATAACAAGAGGAAGTAACAATATCAATAAGAAATAACAATAACAATAAGAAATAACAATAACAATAAGAAATAACAATAACAATAAGAAATAACAATAACAATAAGAAAGAACAATAACAATAAGAAATAACAATAACAATAAGAAATAACAATAACAATAAGAAATAACAATAACAATAAGAAATAACAATAACAATAAGAAGGAACAATAACAATAAGAAATAACAATAACAATAAGAAATAACAATAAGAAATAACAAAATCAATAAGAAATAACAATAACAATAAGAAATAACAATAACAATAGGAAATGACAATAACAATAAGAAAAAACAATATCAATAAGAAATAACAATAACAATAAGAAATAACAATAACAATAAGAAATAACAATAACAATAAGGAATAACAATAACAATAAGAAATAACAATAAGAATAAAAAATAACAATAACAATAAGAAATAACAATAACAATAAGAAATAACAATAACAATAAGAAATAACAATAACAATAAGAAATAACAATAAAAATAAGAAATAACAATAACAATAAGAAATAACAATAACAATAAGAAATAACAATAACAATAAGAATAAGAAATAACAATAACAATAACAATAAGAAATAACAATAACAATAACAATAAGAAATAACAATAACAATAACAAAAAGAAATAACAATAACAAGAGGAAATAACAATAACAATAAGAAATAACAATAACAATAAGAAATAACAATAACAATAAGAAATAACAATAACAATAAGAAATAACAATAACAATAAAAATAGCAATAACAATAAGAAATAACAATAACAATTAGAAATAACAATAACAATAAGAAATAACAATAACAATAAGAAATAACAATAACAATAAGAAATAACAATAACAATAAGAAATAACAATAACAATAAGAAATAACAATAACAATAACAATAACAAAAAGAAATAACAATAACAATAAGAAATAACAATAACAATAAGAAATAGCAATAACAATAAGAAATAACAATAACAGTAAGAAATAACAATGACAATAAGAAATAACAATAACAATAAGAAATTACAATAACAATAAGAAATAACAATAAGAATAAGAATTAACAATAACAATAAGAAATAACAATATCAATAAGAATTAACAATAACAATAAGAAATAACAATAACAATAAGAAATAACAATAACAATAAGAAATAACAATAACAATAAGAAATAACAATAACAATAGGAAATAACAATAACAATAACAATAAGAAATAACAAGAACAAAAAGAAATAACAATAAGAATAGGAAATAACAATAAGAATAGGAAATAACAATAACAATAATAAATAACAATAACAATAAGAAATAACAATAACAATAAGAAATAAAAATAACAATAAGAAATAACAATAACAATAAGAAATAACAATAACAATAAGAAATAAAAATAACAATAAGAAATAACAATAACAATAAGAAATAACAATATCAATAAGAAATAACAATAACAATAAGAAATAACAATAACAATAGGAAATAACAATAACAATAACAATAAGAAATAACAATAACAAAAAGAAATAACAATAACAATAGGAAATAAAAATAACAATAAGAAATAACAATAACAATAAGAAATAACAATAACAATAACAAAAAGAAATAACAATAACAATAGGAAATAACAATAACAATAAGAAATAACAATAACAATAAGATATAACAATAACAATAAGAAATAACAATAACAATAAGAAATAACAATAACAATAAGAAATAGCAATAACAATAAGAAATAACAATAACAATAAGAAATAACAATAACAATAAGAAATAGCAATAACAATAAGAAATAATAATAACAATAAGAAATGACAATAACAATAAGAAATAACAATAACAATAAGAAATAACAATATCAATAAGAATTAACAATAACAATAAGAAATAACAATAACAATAAGAAATAACAATAACAATAAGAAATAACAATAACAATAAGAAATAACAATAACAATAAGAAATAACAATAACAATAGGAAATAACAATAACAAAAAGAAATAACAATAACAAAAAGAAATAACAATAACAATAGGAAATAACAATAACAATAAGAAATAACAACAAGAAATAACAATAACAATAAGAAGTAACAATAACAATAAGAAATAACAATAACAATAAGAAATAACAATAACAATAAAAAATAACAATAACAATAAGATATAACAATAACAATAAGAAATAACAATAACAATAAGAAATAACAATAACAATATGTAAT
Source organism: Ontholestes murinus (assembly GCA_963969525.1). Classification (NCBI taxonomy): domain Eukaryota; kingdom Metazoa; phylum Arthropoda; class Insecta; order Coleoptera; family Staphylinidae; genus Ontholestes; species Ontholestes murinus. Next base: position 6,287 of record CAXAKX010000048.1, on the reverse strand, counting down.
AACAATAACAATAAGAAATAACAATAACAATAAGAAATAACAATAACAATAAGTAATAACAATAACAATAAGAAATAACAATAACAATAAGAAATAACAATAACAATAAGAAATAAAAATAACAATAAGAAATAACAATAAGAAATAACAATAACAATAACAATAAGAAATAACAATAACAAAAAGAAATAACAATAACAATAACAATAAGAAATAACAATAACAATAAGAAATAGCAATAACTATAAGATATAACAATAACAATAGGAAATAACAATAACAAAAAGAAATAACAATAACAAAAAGAAATAACAATAACAATAGGAAATAACAATAACAATAAGAAATAACAATAGGAAATAACAATAATAAATAACAATAACAATAAGAAATAAAAATAACAATAAGAAATAACAATAACAATAAGAAATAACAATAACAATAAGAAATAACAATAACAATAAGAAATAACAATAACAATAAGAAATAACAATAACAATAAGAAATAACAAGAACCATAAGAAATAACAATAACAATAAGAAATAACAATAGCAATAAAAAATAACAATAACAATAAGAAATAACAATAACAAGAGGAAATAACAATATCAATAAGAAATAACAATAACAATAAGAAATAACAATAACAATAAGAAATAACAATAACAATAAGAAATAACAATAACAATAACAATAAGAAAGAACAATAACAATAAGAAATAATAATAACAATAAGAAATAACAATAACAATAAGAAATAACAATAACAATAAGAAATAACAATAACAATAAGAAGGAACAATAACAATAAGAAATAACAATAACAATAAGAAATAACAATAACAATAAGAAACAACAATAACAATAAGAAATAACAATAACAATAAGAAATAACAATAACAATAAGAAATAACAATAACAATAAGAAATAACAAAAACAATAAGAAATAACAATAACAATAAGAAATAACAATAACAATAGGAAATAACAATAACAATAAGAAATAACAATAACAATAAGTAATAACAATAACAATAAGAAATAACAATAACAATAAGAAATAACAATAACAATAACAATAAGAAATAACAATAACAAAAAGAAATAACAATAACAATAAGAAATAACAATAACAATAAGTAATAACAATAACAATAAGAAATAACAACAAGAAATAACAATAACAATAAGAAGTAACAATAACAATAAGAAATAACAATAACAATAAGAAATAACAATAACAATAAGAAATAACAATAACAATAAGATATAACAATAACAATAAGAAATAACAATATGTAATAACAATAACAATAAGAAATAACAATAACAATAAGAAATAACAATAACAATAAGTAATAACAATAACAATAAGAAATAACAATAACAATAAGAAATAACAATAACAATAAGAAATAACAATAACAATAAGAAATAAAAATAACAATAAGAAATAACAATAACAATAAGAAATAACAATAACAATAACAATAAGAAATAACAATAACAAAAAGAAATAACAATAACAATAGGAAATAACAATAACAATAACAATAAGAAATAACAATAACAATAAGAAATAGCAATAACTATAAGAAATAACAATAACAATAAGAAATAACAATAACAATAAGAAATAACAATAACAATAAGAAATAACAATAACAATAAGAAATAACAATAACAATAAGAAATAACAATAACAATAGGAAATAACAATAACAATAAGAAATAACAATATCAATAAGAATTAACAATAACAATAAGAATTAACAATAACAATAAGAAATAACAATAACAATAAGAAATAACAATAACAATAAGAAATAAAAATAACAATAAGATATAACAATAACAATAGGAAATAACAATAACAAAAAGAAATAACAATAACAATAGGAAATAACAATAACAATAAGAAATAACAATAACAATAGGAAATAACAATAATAAATAACAATAACAATAAGAAATAAAAATAAAAATAAGAAATAACAATAACAATAAGAAATAACAATAACAATAAGAAATAACAATAACAATAAGAAATAACAATAACAATAAGAAATAACAATAACAATAAGAAATAACAATAACAATAAGAAATAACAATAGCAATAAAAAATAACAATAACAATAAGAAATAACAATAACAAGAGGAAGTAACAATATCAATAAGAAATAACAATAACAATAAGAAATAACAATAACAATAAGAAATAACAATAACAATAAGAAATAACAATAACAATAAGAAATAACAATAACAATAAGAAAGAACAATAACAATAAGAAATAACAATAACAATAAGAAATAACAATAACAATAAGAAATAACAATAACAATAAGAAATAACAATAACAATAAGAAGGAACAATAACAATAAGAAATAACAATAACAATAAGAAATAACAATAACAATAAGAAATAACAATAAGAAATAACAAAATCAATAAGAAATAACAATAACAATAAGAAATAACAATAACAATAGGAAATGACAATAACAATAAGAAATAACAATATCAATAAGAAATAACAATAACAATAAGAAATAACAATAACAATAAGAAATAACAATAACAATAAGGAATAACAATAACAATAAGAAATAACAATAAGAATAAAAAATAACAATAACAATAAGAAATAACAATAACAATAAGAAATAACAATAACAATAAGAAATAACAATAAAAATAAGAAATAACAATAACAATAAGAAATAACAATAACAATAAGAAATAACAATAACAATAAGAATAAGAAATAACAATAACAATAACAATAAGAAATAACAATAACAATAACAATAAGAAATAACAATAACAATAACAAAAAGAAATAACAATAACAAGAGGAAATAACAATAACAATAAGAAATAACAATAACAATAAGAAATAACAATAACAATAAGAAATAACAATAACAATAAGAAATAACAATAACAATAAAAATAGCAATAACAATAAGAAATAACAATAACAATTAGAAATAACAATAACAATAAGAAATAACAATAACAATAAGAAATAACAATAACAATAAGAAATAACAATAACAATAAGAAATAACAATAACAATAAGAAATAACAATAACAATAACAATAACAAAAAGAAATAACAATAACAATAAGAAATAACAATAACAATAAGAAATAGCAATAACAATAAGAAATAACAATAACAGTAAGAAATAACAATAACAATAAGAAATAACAATAACAATAAGAAATAACAATAAGAATAAGAATTAACAATAACAATAAGAAATAACAATATCAATAAGAAATAACAATAACAATAAGAAATAACAATAACAATAAGAAATAACAATAACAATAAGAAATAACAATAACAATAAGAAATAACAATAACAATAAGAAATAACAATAACAATAGGAAATAACAATAACAATAACAATAAGAAATAACAAGAACAAAAAGAAATAACAATAAGAATAGGAAATAACAATAACAATAAGAAATAACAATAAGAATAGGAAATAACAATAACAATAATAAATAACAATAACAATAAGAAATAACAATAACAATAAGAAATAAAAATAACAATAAGAAATAACAATAACAATAAGAAATAACAATAACAATAAGAAATAAAAATAACAATAAGAAATAACAATAACAATAAGAAATAACAATATCAATAAGAAATAACAATAACAATAAGAAATAACAATAACAATAGGAAATAACATTAACAATAACAATAAGAAATAACAATAACAAAAAGAAATAACAATAACAATAGGAAATAAAAATAACAATAAGAAATAACAATAACAATAAGAAATAACAATAACAATAACAAAAAGAAATAACAATAACAATAGGAAATAACAATAACAATAAGAAATAACAATAACAATAAGAAATAACAATAACAATAAGAAATAACAATAACAATAAGAAATAACAATAACAATAAGAAATAGCAATAACAATAAGAAATAACAATAACAATAAGAAATAACAATAACAATAAGAAATAGCAATAACAATAAGAAATAATAATAACAATAAGAAATGACAATAACAATAAGAAATAACAATAACAATAAGAAATAACAATATCAATAAGAATTAACAATAACAATAAGAAATAACAATAACAATAAGAAATAACAATAACAATAAGAAATAACAATAACAATAAGAAATAACAATAACAATAAGAAATAACAATAACAATAGGAAATAACAATAACAAAAAGAAATAACAATAACAAAAAGAAATAACAATAACAATAGGAAATAACAATAACAATAAGAAATAACAACAAGAAATAACAATAACAATAAGAAGTAACAATAACAATAAGAAATAACAATAACAATAAGAAATAACAATAACAATAAGAAATAACAATAACAATAAGATATAACAATAACAATAAGAAATAACAATAACAATAAGAAATAACAATAACAATATGTAATAACAATAACAATAAGAAATAACAATAACAATAAGAAATAACAATAACAATAAGTAATAACAATAACAATAAGAAATAACAATAACAATAAGAAATAACAATAACAATAAGAAATAAAAATAACAATAAGAAATAACAATAACAATAAGAAATAACAATAACAATAACAATAAGAAATAACAATAACAAAAAGAAATAACAATAACAATAGGAAATAACAATAACAATAACAATAAGAAATAACAATAACAATAAGAAATAGCAATAACTATAAGATATAACAATAACAATAGGAAATAACAATAACAAAAAGAAATAACAATAACAAAAAGAAATAACAATAACAATAGGAAATAACAATAACAATAAGAAATAACAATAGGAAATAACAATAATAAATAACAATAACAATAAGAAATAAAAATAACAATAAGAAATAACAATAACAATAAGAAATAACAATAACAATAAGAAATAACAATAACAATAAGAAATAACAATAACAATAAGAAATAACAAGAACCATAAGAAATAACAATAACAATAAGAAATAACAATAGCAATAAAAAATAACAATAACAATAAGAAATAACAATAACAAGAGGAAATAACAATATCAATAAGAAATAACAATAACAATAAGAAATAACAATAACAATAAGAAATAACAATAACAATAACAATAAGAAAGAACAATAACAATAAGAAATAAAAATAACAATAAGAAATAACAATAACAATAAGAAATAACAATAACAATAAGAAATAACAATAACAATAAGAAGGAACAATAACAATAAGAAATAACAATAACAATAAGAAATAACAATAACAATAAGAAACAACAATAACAATAAGAAATAACAATAACAATAAGAAATAACAATAACAATAAGAAATAACAATAACAATAAGAAATAACAAAAACAATAAGAAATAACAATAACAATAAGAAATAACAATAACAATAGGAAATAACAATAACAATAAGAAATAACAATATCAATAAGAAATAACAATAACAATAAGAAATAACAATAACAATAAGGAATAACAATAACAATAAGAAATAACAATAAGAATAAAAAATAACAATAACAATAAGAAATAACAATAACAATAAGAAATATCAATAACAATAAGAAATAACAATAACAATAAGAAATAACAATAACAATAAGAAATAACAATAAAAATAAGAAATAACAATAACAATAAGAAATAACAATAACAATAAGAAATAACAATAACAATAAGAATAAGAAATGACAATAACAATAACAATAAGAAATATCAATAACTATAAGAAATAACAATAACAATAACAATAAGAAATAACAATAACAATAACAAAAAGAAATAACAATAACAATAAGAAATAGCAATAACAATAAGAAATAACAATAACAGTAAGAAATAACAATAACAATAAGAAATAACAATAACAATAAGAAATAACAATAACAATAAGAAATAACAATAAAAATAAGAAATAACAATAACAATAAGAAGGAACAATAACAATAAGAAATAACAATAACAATAAGAAATAACAATAACAATAAGAAACAACAATAACAATAAGAAATAACAATAACAATAAGAAATAACAATAACAATAATAAATAAAAAAAACAATAAGAAATAACAATAACAATAAGAAATAACAATAACAATAAGAAATAACAATAACAATAAGAAATAACAATATCAATAAGAAATAACAATAACAATAAGAAATAACAATAACAATAAGATATAACAATAACAATAAAAAATAACAATAACAATAAGAAATAACAATAACAATAAGAAATAAC